>NW_006499435.1:2360176-2374947 GCF_000471905.2 Amborella trichopoda
TACGTTACGTAACGTAACGTAAACGTAAAGTTAACTTACTCCTACGTACTACTCCTTCCTTTACCTTACGTAACGTACTACAAGATAGTACTCCTCTCTCTCTCTCTCTCTCTCTCTCTAGACAAAGGCCATAGAAATCATGTGGCATCTCTTTCTCTCTCTCTAACCTCACTCGAAAAGGACAGATGCTGCAAAAAGAACAGCATGAAACCCCATAGAAAACCAAAATACTTGATTGCCAAACATTTAGAATTGAGTAACTTCATCATGTTGATATTTGTTGGTAAAAAGTTAAGACCTTATTAAGTGTCAATATTATTGAAAGAAAAACTTCATATATTTTTATTGAAATGGATGCAATTGTAATCACTTTTTGCCCCACCACTATAAGAAGGATAGGGTTGAGCACACAACACAACACAACACATCTCTTTTATGTTGGATTATAGCAACTTTTATAGTTTCATTATTCGAAAATATATATATATAAAGTTGTAAATTTATATTTTAGAAGAAAGGAGCACCTAAAGAACCAGTAGGAACGAGTGTTCTAAAGCTGGAAAACCTTTAAATTGTTTGTCTCGACCTCGACATCTTTGGACATAAAGAGAACAAATATTCAAGTTCTAGAAATAATGTATCTTGTAAGAATATATTTTCAAGATTTTAAAATGTTTATAGATGTGCTCGATCTATAGCGTGATTTTAATTTTAAATTTCATAATTAAGACTCAACATGTATTTTCAACCCATCTTGAGGTTCCCCACACTAAAATTATATCTTTCGGGAAAATTTAAAAGTGCGTCTCACTTGTATAGTTTAAGGAGTGCACCTTACACAAACCTCATCCTTGATTATTACCAAAAGAGAGGTTCTTAATAGTTTGATTTTGGTATAGTGGGGTGATTGAGGACAAATTATGGGGTTATTTAAGAAAAAGTTTAATGTAAAGCCTTGCCTTTTTAAACAAAAACTAAAGCCATGCCTTAAATTTCATAAAAGTATTAATTTTGAATTTGAAAAGCTTTCAAATTGATCATCTCAATCTCGACAATTACATGCATAAAGAAATATTCAGGTCCTAAAAAATGAAATATCTTGTAACACATTAGATGAACCATCAACGTTAAATCCACCAAGTCTCCTCTATTTCTAAAACCTTAAAATTCAATATGAGGGCAAAAAAAAAAAAGACTTTAAAGCGATTATAAAAGTTATAAGTGGCATTTCATGAAGGGTTGCTTTTTAAAAAATTTACCTTAAAAATTTAAAAATCAATTATTTAACATTTTACTCATCTTCAACTTTTCCAAATCATACCTATTTTTATACGGAAAATTGTTTAATGCGGGCTAGATCACATATCTATAATATGCCGTCCCAAGGTATAAAGCATCATGGATGCAAATAGGTGGTCCATTTAGAAACCATTGAAACCAAGGGTCCAAATGTTTTTTTCATGAAATCATTATTTTTCTTTCTTAAAAATTGTTTATTCTTTTATAATCATGATCTTCATGTTAGAGATTGTGAACAGACTCGGTGTCTATTAATTGATATGAATATCAAGATTTGCCTTTTATAGACAAATTACAGAGGACACTAATAGAAACTAAATCATAGACATCTATACTATATCCAGACTTACTATAAAATACAAGACACAATATCCTACCCTTTCAATATTTATTGATTAAAATATATACCTTATATATTAACTGAATATACAATATATATTTTCCTTTCACACTCCCCCTCAAACTCAATATGTTATAAAAGAGAGCAGCTGAAGTTTGAACACCAAGTCACGAAAATGAGCAGTTGGATATTCGGGTGCATATTCAGATTGCCTGGTTAATAAGCACAGACAGCAATGGTGAATCAACAAGCTGTGAGAATAAATAGCTTCAGGAACTCTTGGAAAAGATCTAATAGATATGAGAGTCGAAACATGTCTCGACATAGAGACAGATCAGATAAGCTAAATATGACTCAACAGAGCTGACAGATCAGATAGTCGAAACACGACTCGATTGAGAGGACATATCATAGAGTCGAAACACTACTCGACATAAGTTGTACCGACTGGTTGAGCAACATACTTGTATTGAAAATTGACGACAATGCTTAAGGGACGAAGAATTGACACAGCTAGTATGAACCTCGATCTGATACTATGTGAAGGGTTTCAGGTTTCTATAAAGAGACTCGGTGTCCATTAATTGATATGAATATACAAATTTGTTTTTTATAGGCACATTACAGATGACACTAATATAAACTAAATCATAAACACCTATACTATACCCACACTTACTATAAAATATAAGACACAATATCTTACCTTTACAATATTTATTGATTACAATATACACTTTTTATAAAAACCTAATAGAAAATATATACTTTCATTTCACAGAGATTATATGTCAATGAAAATTGGATCCTAAAACCCATTTAAAAAAAAATTAAATTTTTAAGAGTCAACTCATTTTTACATGGCCTCATAAACACTATGTCTTTTTTGTTAATACAATTGCTCGATCTCTATTATCTTTTAAATTTTAAATTTCATAATTAAGGATACGCAAAAATTCTAGCATTCAAAAAGTTTGACACCACAAGTGCATCATTACATAAAAGTCGAAATTTGCGCCTTACTTTTTACATATAAAATGGGTGCCTTACAAGGTTATACCCCAAAACTTTTGGGTCCACGGGGCTTTGCCCGGAGTAAATGGAAAGTACTCCCGCGGGAGCATAATATCATTTAACTTTAATCATTCTCCCGGACCGTACAAAGCCCAAGGGTGACGCCCTTTTACACGACCGAGACGGCTCCGGGTAAATGATGACGTAGTAGAAAAATGATTGTTTTCGCCCTTTAAATTAAGGAAACCAATAGGAATACGACACGTGTGGACACGTCGATCGGCGCCGATGCAGAGTGGTGCCGAAGACTGAAAGCATTTGGTCTCGATAGCTGCGTTGACTGCAGAATATAGGAGCATGCATAAACATTACTATTATACCCCTGTTCCTTTAGGAAATATCTGGTGAGGCGTTTTCCCTGCTCTCCATTTTGACTCTACTTTCTTCACCATGGTTTTGGAAAGGACAGAATGATTCTCAAACTCTCAACTCTCAACCAAGATTTCAAAAAGGGTGCGGTTTGTATAGGGCCGACGCTCTAATCCACCGAAGTAAAGCGCACCTTTAAATAGTGCCGAGAAATGTGGATTTAATAATGATAATCTTTGTGTTAGCCTTAAAATATATTTTTATCTTTAATTATAAAATTTAAAGCTTAAAAATAGTGTAGGTCGAGCATATATATGAAAATCTTGAAAATTGACGGTCAAAAAAGACGTTACAAGATGCACTATTTTCAAATTCGAGATCCTTTTTTTTTTCTCATGTTTGTGCATCTTGATGTCAAGATGATCGATTTAAGGATATTTGGGCATCAAAACAACCTCTTTCAATGAAAATTTTGAGGTGGGCTCTAATTTTATTGTTTAGAGCCTTGGCTCTAATTTTTTTGGTAAATTGTTTAGAGGTGGGCTCTATTTTTTTGGATAATTGAGTGTGGGATCTATTTTTTTTCAAGTAGAATAGGAGTTAGCTTTTTTGAAAGATTTAGTAGGCTAGTAGTAAGAATGGAAACCATAACACTAGGGCGTGGGGTGCTACCACCATGACCCAAGCTCTTTTCCCAAAAGGACTAGGTTTTTATGAAAACTAAATAAAGTTTCACCTGAAATCCTTATCTGAAAAGCATTTTTGGCAACAAAAATTTCCATGATGATTTTAAAATCAATTTTCAACATCGATAATGAAATTCAAAACTAAAAAAATAATACAAATCTTGCAGATCTACGAAGAATTACTTTTAAGCCACATGAATGGTATAGATAATTTTTTTATAATATACATTATTTTTAAAGCTTGAAATCTTTTTTTCTTTTTTTTTCACGATCATAATGTTCCAAAACCAAGATTATTGATGTAAATATTTTGTAGTGCTTGAATTGCAATTTTCATTGAGTTATGAGGTGATGTTTTACTTTATTTTTTGTTAAAAAATGGATCAGTGATTTGGAATGCCCTTTCAAATTTTTGGTCCGGTTTGGTGGATCAAACTGTCTGGTTAACTGAACCACAAATTCAAATAATTTAATTTTTTTCAATTTTTCGATCGTTTCAACTTGTAATTAGCACATTTTGATGGGTCTTGAAATTAAATAAAAAATAAAATAGTTAGTAAATTAAATAGTTAATCTCTTGGATACCTTTTGTTTTTTTTTTTGACAAATATATTTGGATGAATTTTCCTTTGTTAATAAGGTACAAGCTCATAATAGTTCCTACTTGATAGATGTGGAATCGGGTGGTTGGGGTCCGGGTGATATTGAAAATACACAGAGTCTGAGATTTTATTTATTTTTTTTTTAATTTTTTGATTTGGTTGTACAAAAATTTGCACACATTTACGAGGAATCATATAAGATGGCATTTTGAGAGAGGTAGAGAGATATGATAGACATCTCGAGTTTTTTTAATCTAAATGAATTGTGATGAGGATTGGGCTGTGGAACAAAAGAGGCTACACATGAAGAATTAACCATTAACTATTTAATATTCTACCCATTTGCAACTATTCAATTTCAAGGTCATGTGTTTTTCTATGGGTAGTTTGAAACTAAATAAACAAATTTAAGTTAGGCATTAAATTGTTCACCGATTGTGAGTAATTTGATAAATTTCCCATCAAAAATTTCATCATTGCTAGGTTAATTATTAAAAAACATCAATAATACATGCTCTGTGATTCAAAATTGAAATGTAGGGGGAAGTGGTATGGTGTCCAAATTTATTTGATGCATAAAATATCATATTTTACGTGTCTTTTTCTTTAAAGGAAAAACTGAAGCATATTTACCTTAGAGAACAACCAATAATAGAGAGGCTCGAGACCACTTTTAGGAGTATTTCCAAAGTAACAAGAATTTATGGATGTAACCCACTCAATCACCAACAAGAACTACTCTATTTAGGAGTATGTCCAAAGTAACAAGAATTTATGGATGTGACCTTCTCAATCCCCAACAACAATAACACTTAGGAGTATTTCCAAAGTAACAATAATTTATAGATGTAACGTTCTCAATTCACAACAACCAACCTAAAAAAGGTATGGATTTATAGACATTCATGTTTACTTGGAAAAAGAACTTTTCAAGATTGACATTGAATAGGAGCCTTCTAGTTTTTGAAGATCATATGTAAGTAGGGGTGGCAAAGGATCCGGCCCCAACCCGGGACCCGGCGGGTATACCCGACATGGGTCAAGGTATGAGTTTAATGTTTGGACCTGCGGGTCAGGTCTGGGTTCAAAACCTGGACCTGAACACTATTCAGGTTTGGGTCTGGGTCCGATTGGACCCGACCCATACCTGTAAACTGTTGGAGATAAAATACGTCAAGCCCTATTCATTTTGGTGTATTAAGGGTCATATACAATAAGAATTCGTAATCATATTTAGCTATTAAACGACAAATCTAACAGCTTGAAATCTAATTGTAAGTGATTGTCACCTTGTTGTCAATAATATATATATATATATAATAAAAGAAAGGCAAATAAATAAATAAAAGCTTATAGTGATGGTGGCAATGTACCCAGCCAGACCCGGGATCCGACAGGTACAGATCCAACTTTTTGACCCGACGAGTGGGGTCTGGGTCCAAACAAGTACCCGAATACATTCGGGTCTAGATCCGGATCCGGGTCCAATCGGACCCGACCCATTGCCACCCCTATATGTAAGTGCCTGAGAACTCTAATTTTATTTCTAAAAAATACTAATTTGGTGATATTAAAGTGAGTCCTAGAATTTTTTTTTTTTTAAAAAAAAACCTCCTAAGTAAGGCTTTACGTGAGGAGAATATGACATTAGCTGAACCACCCTCAATAATTGCTCTATTGTACCAAGGAAGTAGGCCTAAAACCCATTGTGTTAGTTGATTCAACGCTGCTTCATTTGCAAAACGACGACATGGACCCGCAAAACTATACAGTAAGCTGTCTTGGTTATCTCGAAGGATGCCCCCTATACTCTTAGGGCTTTGTTTGCTCCCTATCAAAATTCAACTTCACTCAATTAGGTAAAAGAGGCTTCCACCAGCTGCTTTCAGACCCTTTCTATGTCCAAGCTTTGCCAGGTGATTCAAATTAGTGTTATCTTCCTTTGAAACACATGAATTCCTTTCTAACCGAAGTGCACCCCTCAATAGAAGCAAGTATTTTTAATTTGAAACACTCCGTACCATTAGGATTGTGTACTATAAGACTATTTATTTTTAGTATAAAGAGATCATAATCACATATAGCCGCCAAATAAGAAATACAACGGGTTGCAGATATCATAAAGTTTGAAAACAATTATATTGAACTTTAAGTTCGGTCAATGAAACAAACCCACAGTGGGATGAGTTGGACTTGTTGAAAATGTGGCCTTTTATATCATTTTTCTCCCATAAATTTATTTTTCAATGATGGTACAAAAGCCATTTACTGTATCGTTGAAATTCTATGTGGTTAACATGAGGCAATGATACATACTTGGATCATTTCGAGCTTTAATATGATGTTGAACTAGACAAAAAACCCAGTGTCACTGGATGAAAAAGTCAATGGTGTGTTTGGATTCCTTGCTAGAATTGTTTCTTATATATTATAGATATATAAAATTTATTTAATTCATAAATACCTTTTATCAAATTGTAGGAATGCTTGTATGACATCCTATTATGTGAGTTGTTAGTGGACCGATGATAGGTTTGGCTCAGCTCATTACGTAGGATTAACAATTTAATGACAACTTGTTAATCCTAATTAGCTGTACTTAAGAGAATTAAGGCAGAAATTACACTTGGATCTCAACCCCGATATATATCATAAATGAGAGAGTTACAAACAAAATATGTTCTCATCCTTATAACTTGTTTGATAGATGGGGTTCTATTCCCAGTTTCTAACGAACTGAAAGCATTAGTTTTCCAAGGCAATGGCATAGACTGTTCCATCTAAGAAGACACAACCGGCCGAAATGCTATAGAAATAAACAACTTAAAATACGTTGATTTCATTGAAAACTCACAAGGAGTTAGCTTCCAAAATAACATAATTCCCTAGGGGAATAAATAAATAAATATATACAATTAGATTATTTATTTTTGATATAAGAGATCACAATCATTATTTGATTGTTAGATGAGAAATCCAGTGATTAGAGATGTATCATTGATTTGGGTTTAAGCCTAAACTAGAATATATGTATTCTTGTCATACATTCTAACAATATCATATTTTACATTCAATGGCTAAAAGTGACGGTTACCTCCTTGTATCACAAATGAATGATCTTACAATATATAATCCCATTAAATAATTTAGGTCGGGCGCCGGAAATACTCTTGATTATCTGCAAAATATTTTTCGCATCTAATGATAAAATTTAAAGCTCTATAAATGGTATAGATAAAGCAAATCTATAAAATGCATTTTTCTTTTTTAAAAAAAAGTGGGCGGTGTAGATAATGTGTTACAAAATGCACTATTTTTAGGACTTGAGATCTTATTTTTTTTTTCCTTGTACATTCATCTCAAGGTCCATATGTCCTATTGCAGGGTTTTTTAAAGGCAAAACAATAGTTTTAGTAGATTTTTTATGTGCACTTTATTTCTATATTATAAGGTTTACACCTCATATTAACTTTTTCTATATTGGAAACATATTATTGCAAACTTTTTTTAGACTACTCATTTTAATTATTTACCAATCAACAAACCTGTGCAAGATCACGGATCTAAAAAATAATGCGTCTAGGATGACTTATAATGTGATATTTGTCCACAATCCATATCCAAATATGAATTTTTTGAAAGTGACTGCATTTGAAAGAAAAATATACAATAAAATCATTTATCTTTGGTACAAGATGGTCATAATTAATCTTGACTATTGAATGTGAAATTGGGGGGTTATATTTATTCCTTTGACCAAGCTATCATGTTTCATATCCGATGGTTGTAAATAATTGTGACCTATTTGTACTAAAGGTAAATAGTCTCATTATATACATGGCAAAATTTATATAAGGTATTAGCTTTATACTGTAGAGGTAAGGTACACCTAAAAAACCATCAAAAAATGTTATTTCATCACTAGAAAATTCTCCAATTGATCATATTGGCCTTGATATATATGGATATGCAAGAAAAACTGAATTTCAAATCATAAAAATAGTGCATCTTGTAAAACAATATCTAGATTGTCCATTTTCAATATTTTCGAGGACTCATGGATCTGCTAGATTTGTACCATTTTTGGAGATTTCAATTTCACTATAGGAGTGAAAAATAGACTTTTAAGCATTGATAAGGGTTTTAACACCGAAAATATATCGTTTGATGAGATTTTGAGGTACACCTTACTATGATTGTTTAAGGGTGACGCCTTATACAAACATTCCCTTTACATACAACCCCTTTGAATAATTACAAGAAAAATTGTTTCATGCGGGCTGGACAGTATTTCTACATATGCGGTCCAAAAAGTGTAATGCATCCATCTTAAAGATGGATGCAAGTAGGTGTTCCATCTACAAACAATGGAAACGAGAGGTCCAATTTTTTTCTTACTGGAATTATTATTATTAGTTTTTAAAATTTATTTATTTTTTCATATTCATAATGTCCAAGTTAGAAATTAGATGTCCTTAAAAATTATAAAATCCAGGCCATACATGTCCTTAAAAATTATAAAAAAAATCCATGCCAAAAATAGATTTATTAAGAGGGCCGCATTTATGCTTGGGCGCATAGAAACCGGCTCTTTGAATAATTACGATATTCTAGAGTCTCTAATCCAGCTAAAGTGGGTTTGGCCCTCTGGCCCCTAGCGCTTCATTACGACAGTCAACTCCATTACAACGAGTAACACAACCGTGAAAACCGACTAGGACCATTTCCGCAAAAACCGAGAGGATCAAGGGTAATATAGTAATGTTCACTACACGGAGCAGCTCAAAAAATATAGCCTCTGCACCCCTTCCTTGAAATTCACGGCAATGGAGTTGCAGAAACTGAAGAGCCACTCTCTCTCCTCATTTCTTTCCTTCTCTTAAACGAAAACTCCATGGAATACGAAAGGATCCATAAACCTCAGGTACATTCACGCTCTCGCCCTTTCCCTCCTCGGTATCTGTGTAAAATTCAGTCGTGTCATTTTCCTCACTGTTCAAGTCTTTGGGCTTCTTCGATCTGTACAAATCGAGCCACTGAACCTCACGTTCTAGCCTCTCATGGATAATGTTTACTCGCTTTTGGTCTCATTTCTGTGTTTTTGGGGATTTTCTGAGTTTTAGTAACTGAAATGGAGGTTGTGAAGTTGCAGGTCGTGAGATCACTTGAGGTTCTTGCTGAATTTCTCTTTTTTTGTCGGTGACTTGATTGTGACTGGATTTGGACCTGTTAAGGGCTTTTTTGAGGGTTGCTGCTGTTGAGCTCTAGTTTCTAGGGCTTTTCTTGTGCTTGATTGGAGCGTGTTTTGAGCTTTTGAGGGCGAGCTTTTGTTCGGAGCTGTTTATTTGCTCCCTAGGGTTATAGGGGTTCGAATTGTGTTTTCTAGGTCTACTTTTGTCGTGTCCTAGACTACACATCAAAGCATCCTTAGCATTTGTTTTTGTTTTGTTGTTGGAATTTAGAAGTGGTACAGTCTCACTTTTAGTCTCATCCCTCTGTTTTATAAGGGTTTTGTAAGTTTTAGTAATGGTGCTGGCTGAGAATTTGCAGGTCGTTCGATCTCTTGTAGTTATTGGTGAAAATTGTGGTTGTTTTACGTGATTTGGCTTATGACTTGACTTCGTATTTGGATTGTGGCTTCTTTTAATGTGTTTCAACGGTTTCCTGTGTTGAAGTTTTATATCTAGGACCCTTTTGTGGTGAATTCCTGTGTAACTTTCTTGCTGACATTTTGATTTGATATTTTAATTTTTAGGGTTTATCTAGGATTAGGGGTCGGAATTGTGTTTTCTAGGTCTAAATTTGTGTTTTTTAGTGTTTATTTTTTTAGTTTTTGGTAATGTTATAGTCTTGCTTTCTAGTCTCCCTTCTCTGTTTTCTAGAAATTTTCTGCTTAGTTCTGTAGCAGAAGCGGGTGAGACTTTGCTGGTTATAGGATTACACTTGGTCTTTACTGAGTTTATCTATTTTTTGTCCATGCTTTTATGTCTATGATTTCCTGTGTGTTTAGATTTGGACGTTTTAGTGTTTTTTTAAGGATATGTATTGTTGAAGTTATGCTTCTAGGGCTTCTCTTGTGTTCGCTTATTATGTTTTTTTTTTTTTTGGTATATGTATTTTTTAATGGACAGGCCATCATTTGGAGATTCTAGATTTCTTATAGGGTTTAGGGAATTGAATTGTGTTTCTGGGGCTTATTTTGTTGTTTCCAGTTTCCCCCCCTAGTGGAAGGTTTAGCTGTCAAAGATGATTTTTGATCTAAGATGCCTTAAATTTTTATTGGTTATCTTTCTCATTAAGGTTTTTAAGTGCTTATGATTAGCATGTATTTTTTTTGCAGGAAGGGACGCTATCTCCTACTAAACTCAGACTCAAGCTTCTGGGAATTCAGAAGAGCAGAAAGGAGGAAGAAGAATATCAAGACTCCGCACAATTTGAACCTCAAGATCTTGATGAACAAGGTGAATGCAAAAACGTGCATGCGTTTTTTTTTCTCCTTTCGCTCTTTTATTAAGAAATTGGTTTTGGAAGATAAGTTCCTTTTGCTTAGAGATGTGAGTTGGAAGATAGTTTCTCTTTTCTCCATTTTCTTGGAGATCTTGGTTGGAAGACAAGTTCTCTTTCCCTAAATTTTTTTTCTAATGTTAGGTGTGAGCAACTCAGGGAACTGCAACCATTTGACAGAAGGCTCGACTGTAACTTTAGCTAGTGAAGTAATTCATGATTTGAGTGTCCCATCCACAAAGGATTACCGGCCAAAGGAGAAAGCTCAAAACACTCCCAAGTCATCAAATAGTCTTGAAAATGGAAATTTTCCTCTGCCCCTTAGAATTCAAGAAGAGAGTAACACTGACTATGACA
Organism: Amborella trichopoda; assembly: GCF_000471905.2. The sequence continues at coordinate 2,371,348 of NW_006499435.1, forward strand.
GTGGGCATGAGAGCACAGCTAGCTCTGTGTTCGAGTTTCACAAGGGAGACAAAGTTTCTTCACATCGGTCAAGTTTAGGGCCATTCGGAAGGTCACCCCCTTCCAAATGGGATGATGCAGAGAAATGGGTTGATACCCAGTATGCAAATAAACCAAAGTTGGGGGTAACTCATATGCAGGGTACTCATGGCCTTGGTTCTAAGAAAGCTGGTTTCCCTGGTCATGGGGTAAGGCAAGTGGCCCCTGGAGCTAACAATTTAGCTGTGAAGGTTGTAACCGAGGCGCCTGTTGCTGAACAAAGGTCTCTGGTTCCTGATGACGCAGATACAAAGAGGATTGACCCAAGCCAAGCTAAGCGGGAGATTGGGGCACAAAAGTTCTCGTTTCCTTTGACTGGAGCCAATACTACAAAACCAACAAATTGGCATATTGACCCATGCCCCAGTTCAGATGGATTGAGTTATCAAGTTGTGGATCAGAGGCAATTCTCTTGTGGTGACTCATTTGCGAAGCCTTCATTTCTTGTGGAGAAGCCTCTGGTTGATTCAGAAGGTAAATATTTATTTTGTTTATCCTGATTGTGTTTATTTTGTTTATCTTGATTTTGTTTATTTTGTTTGAGTGCTTCCTGAAATTTTACCCGAATTCGATTATAGCAAAAGGAAGATAAAATTTGGAAGCAATTTAGATTAAAATAGATCAAATATAGATTTTTCAATCATTTGGTGTGACATTCTATGTTTTCAAATTCGAATGGAAAGGTATATCATGATTGATGATTCTTCTGGAGAAAATGAATTCATTCGATTATGAAACGAGTAAGTGCTTGTATGGTATTTATGAACAAACAAACATAACTAAGGTTGTCATGTGTGTGTATAGACAATTTGAGAATAGGAGTACAATGTCAAGATAGAAAACCTTCATAGTTGTAGATTACAGCGGTGAATAGGGAATACTACGATGGTAAGGTGTTTTCTCCCTTGTGGATTACAGCGGTGAATTGGGAATACTATGATGCTAAGGTGTTTTCTGCAGGAGATAAAACATAAAAGCTGTGAGGAATAAAGGAACAGTTAGATGAAGGGTCACAGGGTTGATAGAACATCTAGATGAAGGGTCACAGGGTTGATAGCTTTGTTGAATCAGAGCATTGACTAGAAATAAATGTAGAACATCATTTGTTTCTGTATTTTATATATTATTATTGTTGTTTTTGAGGGGAACACATATTGCTTCTATGTTCTAACTGACCATGAGAAAGAAATGCAAAATATGGGCAACTAAATGCGCGGAGGCAACTAGTGGGATTGGCTTATTCGTCTTGATTGAAGGCACATGTCTAATGGGATGTACAGGTGGACATTTATGAGTTATGTAGCATTAAAGGGAGTGGCAGCCCAAGTTCCTGAATGATATGCATGGATATAAGAATCTCATAAGTGATGCTACATGGTGATGTTTATTTTCAATTACACTATAAAGTATAGACAAGCTGGCCACTAGATCCACAATCAGCATTAGGTTTTTGAGCATGATGTACTTTGGACAAGTAACAAGGAGGCTTTGAGTTAAGCATAATATTAAAATTATCAATAGCAAAAGCAGATAATGCAACGGAGCTAGTCGCTTGAAAAATTGGTAAGCATGAACATGAATGCTTGAAGGAAGATGTACTGCTCATGTGATGGAGATTTTCTAAATTTGGTAAACTTGAACATGAGGAAGATGTACTGGTCATGTGATGGAGATTTTCTAGAATTGACTCTTTAGTCATACAAATATATGGGATAAAATGTTACTCGATAAGGAGGTTCCTTAAGGATGAGGGGCTGGTTAGTCAAGCTATGCTGGAGTAAAGAGGTATTGCTGAGTACTGACTGATAGAGTATTTTGAAATAAACTGAGACTAGCCCATGGGCAGCGGAAACCTATTCTTCTTGCGTAATAGCTTAGCTACTAGGAGCATGGGTATGTTGTTGCTTCAGATAGTTTCTTATTAAGTACATAAGGCTTCTGCTAATTCAGTCTCGATGATGTGTTGAAGGTTGACATGTTGCTAGCATTGAGGGATGTCTGTCTTTAGCCTGAACATCTGCAATGGCACACTCTAACATTAAGATGAGCACAGATGTGACTGGGTGAGTAAAAACCATTCTGACTCTTGGCAAAGGAAGGTGGACAATGATCAATGATTCAAGTCACTCTGACAATAGGTATGTTGTTGCTTCTGCTAGTTTCTTATTAGATACATGAGTTCTTGTTAGTAAGCGCACAAAAGCTTATGGTGGTGGTAGTCAGTTTCAAATGATGTGTAGAAGGTCTAAATTTCTCAAAAAAAAGGTCTATATGTTGACAGCATTAGGATGTCCGTCTTTAGCATGAACATCTGAAATGACACAGTCAAAATTTAAGATGGGCACTGGTGTGACTGAGTGGAGTGAAGAAGTGTTCCAAACTCTAGACAAAAGGTCCATAAAGAAGGCGGACAATATCAATGATTCAAAACCTAAGTAGAAGAGGGAGCCAATTCTTGTCAAAGCATTTCAAGGTTTTGTGTAATAAAAATATGATACAAAGACATTGGCAGGATCGACAGAGCAAATAATTGAATATGGACTGAAGAAGGATAGGAGATGGGTTGCATGTTTACTACCATGTGCGAATATTAAATTGCAGCTCAATCCACCACATTGGAGAAGACAGGAAATTGGGCCCTTGAAAATGACAAAGCCAAACAAGACATGTTTTGAAGTGAAAACGAGTTGATTTAAGACATAAATCAGGGCACTGCAGGTAGCTAAGACACCAATGTGATGTGCAAAAAAGAGAACTAATAACTGGTAGAAACTCTCAAAAGTTGGATGGCTAATGGGAAAAAGAAGACAGGTAAAAAGATTTGATGAATTAATGAAAATTTTTAGAAAAAACGTGGCAAAAAGAGGATCATCTTCTGATGGCCAATTTTCAAAATGAGAAAATGGCAAGACATTTTTACGTCTTTCTTTCATATAGGAAATTAACTAACTGATGCATGTGGGGACACAGCAGATAGAAGAAAGTGGTTTGTGCATGTGATAGTGTGGACATCCGTGTCAAGCACTTGGAAAAATAAATCTTGATAGCTTATAAATGGAGAAAACATACATTACTAATTTGTGTAGTTGAACTTTATGGTGATTTTGTGAAAACATCTAAACTGTGTGCCTTATGGCAGGTAAATATGGGTTCCTTGTTCAGTAAATGTATTGATTTAATCATGAAATGGGGAAAGAAAATCTTCCATGTACACTAGTACAAGCACATCATACAAAAATGACTTGAAAGTACCCTTGTGGATACATGTGCATATCAGGAGAAATGCATCGAAATAAAAAGATGATATCTAATACATGTAGAACTCCATCAATTCTTAGCTGGGATTCTGATTTTTTTTTGGGGAATTTTTTCGCCCCCCCCCCCCCCAACAATATATATATATATATATATATATATATATATATAGTTAGTTAGTTAGTTATAGTATATTATTTAGTTTTAGGTTAGTTCGTAGTCGTGTACGTAGTACGTTACTAACGTTAGTAGTAGTTGGTTCGGTTT
>NW_006499435.1:2386915-2399407 GCF_000471905.2 Amborella trichopoda
AGAGAGAGGGAGGGAGGGAGAGGGAGAGATCAACCTTTCTCTCTAGTTCAGTTGGCGTTATTTTGTGGGAGAGAGAGAGAGAGATCCATGCATATGGTGTGGCCAGTGCTTATTCACTTTATGTTTTTAATTTATTGGTGTATTTTAGCATCATAACTCCAGCACCAGGACTCCAGTTGTGTTACCAACTTTATGCCCACAGCTAGTTTAATGATCTCAAATGTGTAATACGTGAGCACATATCGCGAGTATATTACGCTATTAGATCATGTGCACACTTTAATAATTGTATATACAATGTAATACATGGTGCCCACATTTATTTACCAAATATTGGTCTACTTGTATTTATTTGTATTCCATTATATATTAAGCATTGAGACCAACATTATTCATTGTTTATGTCTGCCTTTGCATTCTATATTCCATGAAATGCATCATTTGGACTCTATGATTGTAATAGAGCAAATGAGGTTTCAGGTTATACAGAGTTTTGAAAATGGTTCATGCGTGTAATGCTTATCACGAATTTTTTCTGGAGTAGGTTGTAAAACTCACTGTTTTCCTATGATAGTGTAGCCATTCAATACCGGAATAAGCTTTATGTTAGTTTATTTTATTGATAAAGACTAGTGTAACTGTATGATCTCGATCTGCTGGAGCTCTCTAACAACAGCTGCAACTTGTCAGGTTATTCAAGGTGATGTTCTCAAATGTGAACTGCCATACTTTGATGTCTGTGTGGCCAACATACCCTACCAAATATCGTCTCCCCTTACTTTCAAGCTTTTGTCGCACCGGCCCATGTTTCGCAGCGCTACCATCATGTTTCAGAGGGAGTTTGCCATGAGACTTGTTGCAAAGCCAGGAGACAGCCTTTATTGTCGTCTTTCTGTTAATACCCAGCTCCTTGCTCGAGTCTCTCACCTCTTAAAAGTTGGAAAGAATAATTTTAGACCCCCGCCTAAGGTGGACTCCTCAGTTGTAAGAATTGAGCCTCGAAAGCCACTTCCACCTGTGAGCTTCAAGGAGTGGGATGGGCTCATTCGTCTTTGTTTCAGCCGAAAGAACAAGACTTTGGGCTCAATTTTTCGTCAAAAATCTATACTTTCCTTGTTGGAGAAGAACTTTAAGACTGTTCAGTCTTTGCAAGAAGGAATGGCTGATGTCTCCATAGGTGATGCAGCTGTATTGGGCGATACTTCAGGGGACTTGAGCCTGGAAATTGATGAAGCCATGAGAGATGACGACGATATGGAGGTTGAGGGTGATGACATGGAAGCCGAGGCTTCTACTTTCAAGGATAAGGTGTTGGGTATCTTGAGAGAGGGAGATTTTGAAGCGAAGAGGTCCTCAAAACTCACTCAAGTGGATTTCCTCTACTTGCTCTCTTTGTTCAACAGGGCCGGTATTCACTTTTCCTGATGCACGCCCTTTTGCTTGAAGTTCTTTTCGGCGTTGCTTTTGAGCTCCATTTGAGTGGAATAGGTTTCGAATTTTGTACCACTAGATTCCCGGTTTTGCAGTATTTGAGTATGAGATTTTGCGTTGCAGTTGTGAAATTTAGAATGTCGGGAAAGAGGTTGGCGTTAGCCAAATTAGTCAACATTTATATGTTTCGATGCAATAACAAAATGTTATTTGTAACAAGTAGTTTTGTTAGTTGGTTAATCGTTCACATTTTATTCATGAAATGGGTTGGATTGGTATTATTCTGGATATGGCAAAATCATTCTATTAGATCGAATAAGTACATTAAGTACTTTGTGTCAGAATTGAAAAAGTCTATGGTTCGAATTTTGAGTATTCTCTTATGTAGCACCTTTTTCAACATTGAATCCTTGTATTTTCAGTTTTGTAAGTTTAAATACACAAAAATATATATGATGCTTGTTGAGAATTGTTTCGGGTGTTCAGACCAGCGATCCACTGCCTGATCTTATCAATGGATGGTGGCCCGTTAGGTATAGCTGCTGACCTTAACCCTCTATGGGCGGTAGAGCATCCCTATTATATTTTTGGCAATGTTTAAAAAAATAGATAGGCAAGCTGAATCGATCTCAAAATTCATGTCAGATTGGTGGATTGGCGAATCCGACAAGAAAATCGGGCTTCAAGTTTCGGCCCAAAAAGATTTTAAAAAATCACTAAATTACTTTTAAAATCTAGTTTTTTATGTTTTCAAAGAAATTTGGATTTTTTTTTTTTTTTCTTTTTTCTTTACATCCTTTTGGAGTTTCCTTTTCCCCTTAATCGGCCTAAAATTTACAGACGGACCCTGAGAAGAGCAGCCTTTTGGAGTTTCCTTTTCCCCTTAATCGGCCTAAAATTTACCGACGGACCCTGAGAAGAGCATACAAATGGTGCAGAACTTTTTCAGGATAAAGGGGTCCAGCGAAAATTATTTAGTCTCAAATTTGAGCTTAATCCCACATCAAATGGTCAAAATATAGCCCCTCAAATTTTACGATTTGGGACGATAAAGGGTGCTCCCTCTATCGACTCCAAATTTACAAACAGCCCCAAGAAAACCGACCGTTGTTCATGGGAGAGAGGAACAATGCTGAGCTGAAGTTTCGAGTTTAAGGTCGATCCAATGTCGGGAAGTAACTTTCTAAAGCAATATTAAGTGGACTATCAAAGGACCACAAAACGTTTGTAGAAAACTGCACAATGTGACCATGGTCTAGCAATTAAGAACAATTTTCCAGCAATGTGCAAGTTCTCTTCCTCTTAAAGTTTTGACTGTATCTCATGATTTTCCAAACGAACTCAAATTTTGATATGTTTTTTCCCACTCAGCAAGTTCTATTATATATATCGAGGAGGTTCCTAAAGTAGATTATGGTTAGATTGAAGGAAAAAGTAAGGGGTTGAAAGTGCATTATGGTTATTTGAAAGTGGATTCATGTGCAGTAGTAGTTGCCATGACTTCGATGTTCTTCATAAGCAGTGCGCTATATCAGATAGCAGACCACAATTAATTGGGAAAAGTTATGATGATGATGATGATTTTTTACTTAATCCCCTTTCACTGTTAAATTGGTATTGGGTTAAAAAAATGTTGGCCCCATAATAGAGAGAAGTTGCTTGAAAAACAAGGACAATTTTTTTTTTTTTAAAAGGACCCAATAATTTGATCATATTATTTCTTAGAGTTTTTAATCCACATTCCTACTCAACGTTTTAAGGATAATTCCACAAGATTTTGGTGGTTGATCGTCAAATAACATCCAATAACCTGTGAAATTGGAAGAATTCTAAGGGAGCATGGAGTGTTCTTGAGAAGTTGATGCCGAACCTATAAGATGATTATAACTCCCTCAATCTTGGGAGTTTTTTATCCAAATTTATCATAAAATGATGATGGAAACTTTTTCCACAAAAATCCAAGAGAAAATTCGAACAAAAACTGCCAAGATCAAACAAGTGGGAATTAGATGCTAAGGGCATGTTCACGATATTTTAAAGTTTTAACCACTCAAACTGTCCAATTTTTTGCCCAATCATCCATCATCTGGGGACCGTTATTGAGATCCCCATGCTTCTTATGAACTCTACATAAACCCCTTAACCCCAAGGTTGAGAAACTTTTAATAGGATGAAATAAAACTCGTGCCCTCCTAATTTAGGGTTTCTATACCCAAATGCCCTCTCCCAAATTTTCAAATTTCGGGAATACCCTTAAATGGATAAGAAAATATCCCAGAATTCCTCAAAACATCCAAAAGTCCTTAAAATCCCAAATTACTTTGGCTATCCTTAGCAAACCCCGAAATCCGTAAACACCAAAGTTGAAAGGTACAGCAAGCCAACAAGATTGAAAGCTAGGAAAACGGATTTTTAGAGCAGATCAACCTCAATTGGCAAGAGTCACCAATACCGGTACTGTGACACACCATCTCTACTCACATATCTCGAGCAAAGCGGGGCCATATTCCCTGCAAGAGACTTGGCATTAAATCTTCACTCGGTGTATCGACATATCGAATCGAGCGAGTGGGCTTCCCTTGATAACATAGAGGATCTGGCCACACCCAATTTGGGAAATTCACGAACCCACCCCCTCTGCAAGTACTTCGGTACTCATATGTAACAAATTGAATATTGTTCTTCCTATTTGCGTGCATTCTTTGATTGGAGTCAGATTTTCAATCTAAAACACCTAATCACACACGCAAGCTCATGTCTCTCTCTTAAGGAAAAAATTTATATAAAGTATCAACCTTATATTGTACAAGTAAGGTGACTGAAAAAACCCACTAGAGAAAGTTGTTCTTATGTTAGAAAACCTTCAAATCAATCGAGATTCATAGACATGACCAAAAAAAGGATTTTTAATTCTAAAAATAGTTCATCTTCTAATACATTATCTGAACAGTCTATTTCAATATTTTCAAGTGTTTATAGATCTGCTTGATCATCACCAATTTTGGAACTTTAAATTTCATAATTACATGAAAGCATAGATTTTCATATTATTGCAAGGCTTTGCGGTAACGAAACTATATTATAGGCATAGTTTGAGGTACACCATACTTCAATTGTATAAGGTTGACACCTTATACAAACCTCACCCTCTACTAATATACCTAAAACTAGTTAAGATTTTTACGTATGAATATAATTTGTCCTTTGCTCTATGTATTTGTTGGCATGTGCATGAAAGTAATATATATGCATGGATTACTTGCCTTTAAAGTAGTCACATATTTATTAGAATAAATTTCAATTATGAGAATTATAATCAATATGGCACTCAAGATACTATAATATGCAATGGAGTGTAGTGCTCTTACTTTTCAAAAGATAGTTCACTCTTCCTAAGATGCATACGACCAAGCCATTGTGAGATTTGGTTCGAATGTTGAGGCTTGAGAGTGAGACCAAGGCTTAAATTACGGGCCGTTGCAATAAAAGGGGAATTTATCAAAGTACTCATGAGGGATGAATATAACAACTTATCTATTCCTTTAATTTTATTTCAAAAGAGGAGCGATTTGTATAGAGTTGAGGCTCTAAACAATCAAATTACAGCACACCTTCAAATAATGTGAGAAATGTGGTTTCGATATTGGAAATCTTTGTAAAATTTTTAAAATATATTTTCATTTTTAATAATAAAATTTAAAGCTTCAAAAATAGTGTAGATCGAGCAGATCTATGAAAAGTTTAAAATCTTGAAAATTGACGGTCTAAATTGCCTTACAAGATGCACTATTTCTAAAACTTGAAATTTGTTTTTTTTTCTCATGTTCATTTATCTTGATATCAAGATCATCAATTAGAGGATATTTGGACATCAAAACAACCTCTTCTGATGAAATTTTTTAAGTGGGCTCTAATTTGATTGTTTAGAGCCTCGGCTCTATGTAAACTTTTCCCTTTCAAAATACCCATATAAAAGCACGTGATCTTGAGTTGGAATAGTTGTAAATAACTAGATCTTGATTTGGAATAGTTGTAAAAAGCTAAAGTGTTAAATAGTTCAACTCTTATGAGTATTTTGAACAATTTTCTTAATAAAAATGATGGCCATTGTAAAGGAAATGACCTTGCTTGCGACATTATTTAAAGGTAATGGGTATGAATATAGGTGTAACAAACGATTTGGGAACTAAATAACGACCTTTGTTTTGTATGTTTAAGAATCTTTTGCATGTTTAAGAATCAAGAATTGGATAACAATTGTTAAATTTTTCCTTACTCTATTCCATGCTCAGGTAAAGAGGTTAGATTCTGCTTGGTAGACATCCAACATAAACTTTATCAAAACTTATTATGAATGGCGGATCAAGATTCGTGTAGCCAACTCCAATTAGTTGAAAAAAGGATTTGACGATGATGATGAATTGGGTAACAATTCGAGCACCTTCTGATTCTACTCTGCGCAACTTGGCCATAGTAGTGAAAAATCATGTAAAACAAAATGCATAGAACTTTAGAATTACCCTAATCCCCAAAGTGAACCCATGACTAGCCTGATTCTGGACAATCCAAGCAATTCTCAACTTGGGACCATCTGGAACCCGGTATCCCTCGGTTCATGGTGCCAAGCCAACTTGACGATCTTTGAGTCGGATCGCCTATTATTCAACCAATGTTATTTTGTGATTTATATGGAGGTTGTCCAAGTTCAACCCAAATCATTTTGGATACGTTAAAGCCTCAAAATCTTTTATTGTTTTCCTTTGCAGCACAAGCAATAAGTAGAGAAAGGGAGATCATATTTACTTTTGTTTAAAATTGAGAGTGAGGGAGATAGAGATTACATTTGAAAGAAAGAGAGAGAGAGCACATATTACATTTGATTGATCGGTAGAGAGTAAGATATTACATTTGATTGATCGGTAGAGAAAGAGAGAATACATAGATGAGAGAATGAGATTATATAAAAGTGTTAGAGAGAGAGAGAGGCTGAAAGATATTATATAGATGAGAAAGAGAGAGAGATATTTACAAATATTACATGTGATTGATCGGTAGTTGGGTCATATTATTGGAGGGGATTTTGGCAATTCTCCAATGAATGTGTTGATGGCATCCAATGCCAAGAAAAACATCAGCTTTTTCCCTTGTAGTGGGTGGGGGGGGGAGGGTTGGGGTTTAAACTTTTCCTACTGCCCTTTCATGTATTTGATATTATATGATATGGGAGGAGGAGCATTTAAGCTCAAATTGCCACAAACAACTAAAAGACTTTTAGAACCCTCCCTCCAATTTGCATTCCCTTTTTATTGAAAAGTGGAAACCATTTTGTCCCATAGCAAATACACAAAACACTTTCAAGAACCCTAGAGAAGCCTCCCCCCACCCTAAGTCCCTAACATTCAGCCCCTTTCCCCTTTATCACATTGCATGTGAGGGGGTTGGATATGCATTGGGCCCAAAATATCTCTTTGTAGAATGTGGGGTCTTCTCATCTTAATTTGTAGGGCAAAAATGGGCACATTACATGTCCCTTTTCAATATTTTCATCAACCATGGCTATCATAAATGTATGATGGCAATGGGAGAAAAATTGAAAAGCCATGGATGGATCCACTAAAATGGCCTAGAAACCCTAGAGGGATGGGTACTTTTGATTTGGGCCACACAAGCTTGTGAAAAGGGGAAATAATGGAAAGAAGAGAGAGAATTGGTCCAATCAATAGGGCCTCTTGAGCAAGATTTTCCACCGGCAAAGTTTCCTTATTCAGATCTAGGCCGTCCATTTCATTGTTTCCATCATCCAGGAAGTTGGTCTTTCATCGAAATTGGAATTTGCATCAAGTTGGGTCCTTCTACTTTTTGGCAATGTGGGGCCCCTCCTTTTGTGTGTACAATAGAGAGAGAATGAGAGAGACAGATATATCATATTTGCTCAATGAAGGCTTAGTTATGAGACATTCTTTGGATTATGGCTGCTTGGGAGAGAGATTAGGAGACATTCTTTGGATTTGGCTGCTTGGGAGAGAGATTAGGAGACATTCTTTGGATTTGGCTGCTTGAGAGAGAGAGATTAAGAACATTCTTTGGATTATGACTTCTTGAGAGAGATAGAGAGATATCAAAACCCTATATTATGGCAGTTTTTGACATGATGAGCTTTCCCAAACTAAGCACATGATGCTCCCCTTCTTGCATAATTAATGTTACTTTATCCCCACAACATTCTCTTTAGGCTCATAGCTTTGTCAATCCCTTAAGTCTTCCTTTTACACCATGTCAAAGCCCTAACTTTTAATATATGAAAGGGTCCTAAGAAGCCCACGTTGCTGGGGTAGCAGCCGACCAGCAACTAAAGAATTATATGGCACCTAGTCCCAGTAGAGACTATAACATGCCATATTTTAGGAAAAGTATTTAGTGAGTCAGTCGAACTCATGCCTCTACCCTGGTTTTCAAGGGATTTAGGACAAGAAAAACACATTTTTTGTTTTTTTTTTTTTTTTTTTCAGATCCAGGAATTTGAAACTCTAAAATTAGTGCACATCTGATGTTCTTTGTAGGACATAAATGTGTGGTCCAAAAAAAAATACAAAATAGACTTTTTTTTAAGGCTCGATATCTAAATCGTTTTTTTATCCAAATTCCTGGTTGTGGGCAAAAATTTTGGATCCAAAATCCATCTCTAAGATGAATCTCAGTGAGGAGGAGACATTGTAACTTATTCACGGGTGCATCTGAATCCTGACACAAATGGTAGAAACCAATTTGAGATTTAAATGGTCGGTTCAGTTTTTACGGCTCTAACATGGCTTTTGAAATGTGACTTGACTTTGATATGAAATAGGGCATCATGTTTTCATTTTCAAGTCTCCACCTCACATTGGGATGAAGATAAATTATTTTGGATAGGTTTGTGAGTTTTATTTTGCCTTCCTTTTCAAATTTGTAAAATTGAAAATAAACTTATCATATATAAAGAAAGTTGTTATCATTATTTTCATTTTCTTATAAGGAAATTAGACCATTTTTAGGGGCTTGTGTCCTTGTTTACTTTATGGTACAAGGGCATCCCATATAAATACAATAAGCTAGGATTGGAACAATAGATATTGACCCCACACTAGAGAGGTCCAACCAATTTGCCATTCAAATGTGTCTCCTGCTCTAGCTTACAAGTGGGGGGCTTTATGCACACATGATGTTTGCATATACATATGTTTTTTTTGTCTTATCAATCAAACTTTGTGTTTTAATGTTTTCGCAGAATTTGCATAGAAATTAATCCATTGGTGATGCTTTTTATTTTTATTATTTTTTGTAGTCTTTACGCCTTATCATATGTTGACGTTTATTATTTGGGGAAGTATTTTGTGAGGTGAGAATCTGATGAAGCTGTAATCCAAATCCCGCAGGAAAATGTAGATTTGTTGTTGAAAATCCTTCAAATCAACCATCTCGACCCTAGCAACCAAATAACTAAAAAAGTACTTCAAGCCTTAAATATAGTTTATCTTGTAGTAGCTTTTTTGGATTGTTTGTTTCAATTGTTCACAGATCTACCTGATATGTATTATTTGTAGAGCTTCAAATTCTATAGTCCGGGCAGAAATAAATTTGCAGGATGTAACAAGGGTTTCCTGTGCTAGAACTGCATTTTCTGATAGGATTATAGTTTGACCAAATATTTTGAAGCAAAAATTACATGCTTATTACTTTGTTTACGACTGTATTCTTTCAAAATTATTATTGAGGTGGGTGACCATCCCACTAGTCCAAATGTGCTTATTCATGCTTTTTTATTGGTGGGGAAGCTTATCCATGCTATCCTTCATACAAATGTATGGTTCAATGGCTCCTACCAAAAGGGCCCAGCACGTCTAAAATGCAAGGTGCCTTTGCACAGTCTTAAGGAAGGGTGACACCCTACCTATCCAACACCCTTTTTGAGGCTAAATTATTATTAAAGGAAAATATTATGTGAGTCCACAGATTCATGAGCCTACCTTGGTTTTTGAAGGACTCATGACCTAAAAATACATGTCAAATCATTATAAATTCATTTTCGCCTCAGGTCCATGAATTTGGAGCTTTAAAAATAATGTGACCATGTGAAGAATAAAAGTGAACAGTACAAAAAAAATGGACCATTTTTTAAAATAATAAATTCCATTTTTATATTTTGTTTGGTATTTATGATCTTTGTAGTCCAGATGATAGACCTTCAAAAAATCCAAATCCAAATCTAAAATCCATCTTGAAGATTGGAATTCAGATGGTGGACTCACTGTGACATATGCATCCCCAGACACACATAAAACCTACCCTTATTAAAGGTTGATCAATCATAATCCACCAAGATCAGTAGCTTTTGTTTCCATTGTTTAAGACAGGATTAATCCCTCACTCATTTGTCACTAACAATGTAGCCCAGTATGTCTCCTTCTAGTTTCTCCATGTACATGTGTGCCCACCGTGTCATGTGTGTGTCTAGCCTTTCCATGTTGTGTTTGTCGGCGCACGTTTGTCAAAAGCCATACAAAATAATTTAGAAAACTACTACATCGATTTATTATAAAACTAACTAAATTGACTTAAATTTTACACACATGCATGCAAGTAGGGCTGCCAATGGTCTGAGCCGGGCCTAAATTCGGACTGTTTCGGGCTTTGGGCCGGGTGGGGCTGGGTCACAAGAAAGTTATTGTTCCATGGGGCGGGCTGGCCTAAGCATTTCCTGGCTGCGGGCCGGGCCGGTGGCAGCCCTACATGCAAGTGTTGCCATAGCACTTATAAAACCTAATATCAAATTAGTGGATAGGTTTCATGATATTTGGTACATAAGGCGAGCGGTGGCTTGGCCAAAATGACCGCTTTGGCCCTGTATCCACCCTTTTTTCGGAAGAGATTATGTCACTTTAACATGTTTGCAAATTTTGGCGCCCTTTTATTGTCATTATTTTTTGATGCGTCAAAAATAACATAAAATAAGGAAATTTTATTATTAAAAAAATAGAAAAATTATATAAAAATCCGTTATATTTTACGTTATTACAAATATATCAAATAGTTTCTGTTATTACATGTATGTCTATTTTTTACATTTTATAACGTAATTTTTTTAAAAAGACCACTTTACCTTTTTTCGGATTTTGAATAACCAAAAATACCCAAATAATTAAATAAACTTCTTCTCTGTTTTCAGATGTACCCCAATTGTTTAACGTTAAGTATAATATTTTCGGATGTTGAACATTTGAATTTAAGATATTTTTGGATGTTCAACATCCGAAAATACCCTGATAGTTGAATAAACCTTCGTCTTCTCTGTTTTCTGATGTTGAACATCCAAAAATCTCTTAAATTCGGATATTCAACATCCGAAAATGTTATACTTAACGTTGAACTATCAAAGTATTTTCGGATGTTGAACATCGGAAAATTCCTTAATTTCAGATGTTTAGCATCCGAAAATAAGAAATTTAACGTTAACTTTATTCCTATTTTCGGATGATGAACATTCGAAAATCCTACCAATTCGGATGTTCAATATCCGAAAAATAGTAAAGTGGTCTTTTTTTAGAAATTACGTTATATAAGGTAAAAAATAGACATACATGTAATAATGGAAACTATTTGGTATATCGGTAATAATGCAAAGTATAACAGATTTTTATGTAATTTTCTCAAAAAAAAAACCTCAATTTTCAATTATTTAGCATTTTACACTAATCAAAATAATGTACATTTTGAAGGACATTTTAGAAATTAATCAAAATGGATAGTTAAAATATTAAATAGTCAATATTTAAGGTGCAATTTGATAAATTTCTCTAAAATCATCATCATCATCAAAGCTTTATCCCAACTACTTGGGGTCGGTTGCATGAATGTTGCCACTATTCTGCTCTATCAAGGGTTATACCCTTAATCAGATCACAATTCATTATATCCATTCTCACCACTTCCATTTATATCTTTTTGAGCTTTTTCTTGTCCTTTTAGAGCCTTTTACTTGAACAAAATCATCATTCCTAACTTGCACTATTCCTGGTCGACATTGTATAGAGCCATACCACCTAAGTTTACTTTTCCCTATCTCATCATCTATTAGAGCTAACCCTAAGTTCTATACGATATATTCATTCTTAAATCTTCCCTTTTATATCTTTTCACTCATCTGTCTCAATATCATCATCTTAACTACTCTCATTCTATAGATATGTTCTTCCTTAACCGCCTAACATTCTATCCAATAAAATATAGTTGGTCTTACAACCATTTTAAAATACATATTTGGGAACTCTTGACTTGTTTTATTTGGTTACATTGTTCACTATTACATTGTCCCGAGTTTAAATCCATGTTGACCAATAAAAAAAAAAAAAAAAAAAAAAAAAAAAAAACCAAACTATATAAAATCAAAATCTCTTATAAAATTGCTGTAAGGACTCTCAACCCCGTCTTTTTTATGTCAAAGTCTTTAATAGCTCCGTCTGTGATACTTTTTAGAATAAATGCTCTAAGGTAGGGATATTATTGTGAAAGGAAAGTATATATTATATTTCGGTTGATATGGAAGGTGTACATTTTAATTTATATATTTCAGAAGGGTAGGTATAATATATTGTATTTATGATAAGTTTGGTGTAGTATAAAATTTATTTCTGTTATTGTTATCTGTAATTTGTCTATAAACGACAAGTCTGAAATTTTTTTACTTTTTCATCCATGTTTTTGGACATTTTACAATAAGGTTAAAAAAAATTGAGCTTTTGTTTCTTTCTTACAACCATCCGAAGTGAAATTTGATCGCTGAGATGTGTCATAAAGTTCGAAGAAATTTATTTTTAAGTTTGAGATTGGTCAATAGAATAAATGCACCCACTAAATTTCACATCCAACGGTCAAGATTAATTGTGACCACCTTGTACCAAATATAAATGATCTCATTCTATACTTTTCCTTCTCAATTTAGCCTAATATAAAGGACCTGGTTTCTATGCGGCCAAGCCCGCATATGTATAAATACGGGCCTATTAATCAATTTATTTTTGAGATGGA
>NW_006499435.1:2399801-2416349 GCF_000471905.2 Amborella trichopoda
AAATAAATAAGTTTAAAAAGTAAATATATTATTCTAGTAAGAAAACATTTGGACCATTAGTTTCCATTGTTTTTAGATGGAACACCCACTTACATCCATCTTTAAGATGGATGCTTTACACTTTTTCCAGCCCGCAATAAACAATTTTCCTGATTTAAAAGCTTGAGCTTTGAACTGTTCTAAACTAACAAAAAAAAATGAATAAAACTAAATGTGTATGTGGATCGAAGATTAAATTTCAAACCATTTTCAAAACTAGGCCTGGCAATGGGCTGAACTAGTCGTAGCCCTTGTAGGCTTTAGCACACAAAGGGCCGGCTTGGGCCCAACCGGCCTTGATTAGGCCAAAAACACCTTGGCCCAAGGGGCAAGATCAAACAATTTTTTTTTTAAAAAAAAAAAAAAGGAAAAAAAAACCACAAAGAAAAAGAGGGCATGGCCGAACTGGGATGGGCTGTACTGGGCGAACCTTGGCCCATGCTTGACCCTGCCCTATGCTCGGGCCATTGTTGCCCGTCACTGCCCTGCCCTCGAGCCAATTTTTGTAGCCCAACCCCTAAGTTTATTAGGGCTAGGCTGGGTTAGCTGGCCCATTGCCACACCTATTCAAAACTTAGTGTGAAAAAATGAATTACCTATAAGCAATTTAAAGGTTAGATCTTTGAACCATTCTAAGCCCCAGATTAAACATGGGTTTGGGTGGTTTGAAGGTTTAACCTTCCAATCGCCCACCATTCATTTTGTTGTGGGGCAAGCAAGGTGGTTCATAACTTAAACCTTCGAACCGGCCTCCAATTAAGATGGTTCGAAACACCTTCAAAATATTGTGCATGGAAACTCTAAAACTTAATAGGTTGATTTTTGGTAAATAAAAAGCGACAAAAAAAATACAATTATCAACAAATAAAAAAAAAATAACAAAACAAAAAAAAAACCAAGAGTTTACATGATTAACCTCAACTGTACATTCATAGGCATGGCAACCGGAATCCACTACATACTCATAAGAGTAAATCACATATTTTGGACACTCTGCCAATAAATATCACGTATCGTTTTTTATTCTCTTTGCTTCTAACAACTATTACTGAGCACACAAGACAGAGATGCAAGAGCAATATGAAATCGACTTTCTCTCTAATAAAAAGATACTGCTCAAAATGTCTATGATAACTGCTTCTCTACAATAAATAAACATCTTTCTCACATGAGACACAGGCAAATTGTTTATCTCACTAGAAACTATATTCTCTATGTAAAGGCTCATCGTCCTTCGTATAGTATACCATTGCCTCCCTATAGTGAAAAATCCACCTTTCCCATAAGGCAACCCAAATAGGGCACAAATATTTATCTCCCTCATTCGATATGTATAAGTTTATGAATCTTATAAGAAATAGGAATCCTTATCCCCATTCCAAAATATATATTTCCTAGAGAATTTGGTTTCCTAAAAACAAGAGATATCATATCCTATAAAGTATGAATCCTAATTTGGGAACTTGTTAATATCAATATTAATATTAATCCCAATAGTGTAGGATTTTCTAATGGGGTTGATTTTGGATATCGTCATCTCCAAAAAAAAAAAAAAAAAAAATTGTGATTAGAGCCGTTCAAAATCATCAAATGGGGTAGGATGGGAAAAAAAACAAATAAATTGTAAATCAATATAGATCATTACTTAATTAAGTTATGAAAGGGCGGTCTACTTTGACCTACAAATGAAAATTCGTTCCAAGAAAAATAAATTGCCCATCTTTTCACTTACCCTTGAAAGGAGCATGGAGCAACATTTTTTAAAATAAATATCGATGAATGGATAAATGTTGTCAAGCCCAAAAGGAGTAGTCCACGCCACAACTTTGATTCCATAAGTGGCTAATGCTTTAATCTTGGCACCACTGTCATGATCAAAGGGTCGGTGGATTGCCACGTTTTGATCTCTCCATTTTCCAAAATCACTTGGTCAATTTGTGACAAATATTTAAGCATTGCATGAAAAAGTCTCAAATAATTAAAGAGACTGATTATTTTGCCACATTATATTATATTAAAATTTATGACATCTTAAGCAAGTGCCACTAACTTTATTATTTTTCACTCTCTAGTCCACAATTCCATGTTAACTTAGTTTGTATAAACCTGAGGGCATAAAAAATCAAAGTGAGGCGTGCTTTCAAAGAGTATCGCAAGATGTCGTTTCAACACTGAAAAGCTTTACGATGGATTGAAATTTTATTTTCATATCTAATTATGAAACTTTTAGCTTCAAAATTAGAGATATCAAGTAGATCTATAAACACTTGAGAATCTTGGAAATTGACGGTCTAGATAATGCATTACAAATGCACTATTTTCAACACTCAAAGTCCATTATGTTTTTGTGCATGTATCTCAAAGTCAAGATGATCGGATTTGAGGGTTTTTCATCATTGAAACTTCTTCTACTTATTTTTTAAGGTACGCCTTAATTTGATTATTTAAGGGTCTCTGCCTTATATAAACATTTTCTGTATGTAATTAAAGATGGATCAATAGAAAATAGTTCCTTGATTGGGTGTTTTAGTTTTTTTAATATTTAATTGGGTGAGATGCAGTTAAGATGAAGATATTGAAATGGATGAATGGCAATCAAAGAAGGGAAAAGTTTACATAAGGTTGTAACTTTAAAATGTAGAATTATAAATGCACCTCAAAAATCTTTTGGAAAGATTGTTTTAATGTTGGAAAACCCTCTATTTGATCATCTCAACATCGAGATGTATGAATATAAAAAAATATAGTTTTTGGGTCTCATAAATAGTACATCCAGCAACACATTATCTTGACCGTCTATATTCAAGATCTTCATATGTTTATAGATCTCCTTGATTTTAACCATTTTTGGAGTTTAATTTTTTCTAATTAGATATGAAAAAAGATTTTAAGATAATCCTTTCAACAAAATTACATGTTATGATAAAATTTGCAGGTGAACCTTAATTGGATGGTTTAAGGTTGCAACTTTATACAAACCACAAGCATAACAGAAAGGATAGAATTTAGATTAATGCATTCAAAGGAGCTTAGGAGTGGCTCCAATAGGTAATAAGATAAAACAAATTCGACTTAAATAGTTTAGTTATGTACAACACCTACTTAAAACAATACCGGTTAGGAGGTACTACTTGGTTCAAGTGAAAGACTCGAAAATAGCATTGGGAAGGGCCAAGTTGATACGGATAAAAGTAGTAAGTATGTATATAGTGACCTATAGTCTGACTGAGGATTGTGGCCCATAATAGAGAGGATTGGCAGGGCATGATTCATATAGCTAAACACAAATAATCGGGATAAAACTCAAATGGTGACGATGAATGTTTAATTGGATATTTTAGCTGTGAATGTAAATTTACTGACTTTGAAAATATTATCTCTGACAAATGAGGGGATTTTTAAAAGTAGACAATTTATGATTTTGTATAGTTATTTGACAATTTTGTATAATGATTTACAACTATAAATATATTTTGCCTAATCAATAAAACAGTAATTGATTGTTTTGAAAAGATTAGTTGATGTGACTCTCCTCTATTAAATGTATATATCATCCCAACTAATACGCTCTTTTAAAGAAGCGCGAATGTGTAAACCATTTACGCTAGGTACACAAATGCAAAAGGCACCCCTAGTCATTAGATTTCACATGCGAATGTTTGGGGTTTACTTTTTTACAATAAAGTTAAATGGTTTTATTTTAAAAAAAAAAAGTATATAATGAGACAATTTATTTTTGGTAAAAGATAGTCACAAAAAATCTTAACCATATGAAATTGAGTGGCTGCATTTATTTCATTGACCATACTCAAAGTTTAAAATAAATTTTTTCGAACTTTGTAATACACCCAAGCTATCAGATTTCACATCGGATGGTTGTCAGTAATTGTGACCTCCTTGTACTAAAGGTAAATCTTCTCATCGTATACAAATCCCTTTTTTTTATCCTAGAAAACCGTTAAAGTGGAAATTTCCAATAAAATTTGCATTGGTGCAAAGAAGGAGCTTATATAAGTTTAAATTAAGGAAGAAGTTTATATAAGATTGCAATTAAAGGTCCACCTCAAAAACCCACCATAAAAGGTTGTTTAGATGTTGGAAAATCCTCTAATTGATCATCTCAACATCGAGATGCGTGAATATGAAAAGAAAAAAAGATTTTGAATCCACAAAATAATATGTTATCTTGTTTTCAAAACCATTCAAACTAGTTGAGTCCAAACCAATTTGATTACTAAAAATATAATAAAAATACAATTTTATTATAAAATAATTTATTTAACATTGTTGAGCCAATCAAACCTGCCAACTTATCAAGATCGGGCGAACATTGACTTTTACCATATTTGATTAAAATCAAAATTTGTTTTAGATCAAATTGGACAAAACACCAATCAACCATCCTACCGGTTGGGCCAGACTAATCCAACCTTATCAACAATGATGTATAAATAGGAGGTCCACATTTGAGGTCGTGAGGAGTCCAGAAAAATGACTATTTATTAGTTATATTGTCTTCCCTGCTCATCGAAGGTAAGGCTTGGTCTACACTATTAGTTATATTGTCTTCCTTGCTCGTAGAAGGTAAGCTTTGGTCTACTCTAGTGGTGGCAAACCGTTGGGTCGGGTCTGGCTGAAAAATTAATACTTAAAATATATAATTATATTTGTTTAAATATTAATCAAATATTATATATTTAATATTATTTAAATAATAACACAATTCGGGTTGGTTCCACATGGACCCAGGTCCGAATAGTGGTCAAGTTCAATATTTGGACTAGGAGACAACCACCCAGGGTCCACGTTTTGGACCTATACCTAGAGCGGGGTCAGGTCTGAATCCATTGCCACCCCCAGTCTACACCACTCTCAATGTGTACTTTCTTTGAGTGAATATTTATTGGGTTATTCATGTTATCCTTGTCCCTGAAAAATAATATTTATTGGTTTATTCTATGCTACTCTATATTTATGGCGCCATAATTTTATGCTCTAAAACTTTTTGTTATAAAATATCTAAATATGTTCAAAAAATAATTTTGAAAATAAATAACTCATGTGTTTCAGGAAAGATATTTATGTTATTTCAAATTTAATTACAAGTAAATTTTGAATATAAAATTTTGAATTTGAAAGCAATTTTAAATTATAAATATGCCCTTTGCTAAATTTCAAATAACTCATTTGCTAATATAATTTTAGCTTTGTAAAGGCGGTCAAAAGTTTGTAAGAGAGTGATGTACCTTAAAGTAAGGGTGCGATTTGTATAGGGCCGATGCTCTAAACAATCAAATAAACGAGCACCTTCAAATAGTGTAGAGAAATGTGGTTTAAATACTGGAAATCTGTACGATAACATTAAAATATATTTTTATTTTTAATTATAAAATTTAAAACTTCAAAAATAGTGTAGATCACACAAATCTATGAAAAATCTTGAAAATTGACAATCGAAAAATGTGTTATTAGATGCACTGGTTTCAAAACTTGAAATTTATTTATTTTTCTCATGTCCATCCATCTTGATGACGAGATGATCAATTTGAAGATATTTGAGCATCGAAACAACTTTTTATAGTGAGATTTTTGAGGTCGATTCTATTTTGATTGTTTATAGCCCCGGCTCTATGTGAACTTTTCCTTAAAACATTTTATATTACTTGCCCATTTAAGTCATCCATTCAAATACCCTTAATACTGTTTTACAAATAAAAACTCAATGGAAGTAGTGATTAGAACCCGTTTGGTCTAGCCGCTAGACCAGTTTTGATTAGACCAACCATGTCCTATTAACACTCGTACCCACTGGATCAATTTTGATTAGACCAGCCGTGTCCTAATAACACTCGCAGTACATAAATAGTGAATACCCCATCTTTCCTCTTGTGTCGGCATACCTTACACTCGTATATTAGCGGAAACAAACATGGAAAAGTCTATTCTTATGCAATAGTGTACACATGTGTTGTGTACGATTGGGAGATCACATCTTTCGTTCTGAATAGACATGGCAAATGGATCGTATCCAAGTGAATATATAGCTAGGCCTAGTCTCCATCATTTGGATTCGTATCAAATTTGCGGGGCAGTAAAGCGTGCGTAGGTTGTGTATGGTATGTCATCATCTATCATCTACTTTTAATTAGGGTATGGTTTGTATAAGGCCGAGGTCCTAAACAATCAAAGTAAGGTGCACTTTTAAATATGGTCGAAAGAAGTTGTTTCCATATTGAAAATCTTTGTGATGGCCTGAAAATTTATTTTTATCTGTAATTATGCAATTTAAATATTAAAAAATAGTGTAGAACAGATCTATGAACACTTAAAAATATTTCAAATTGACGGTCCAAAAATACATTACATGATGCAGTATTTTCAAAACTTGAAATCCATTTTTTCTCATGGCCATGCATGTTGAGGTGGAGATGATCAATTTGAGGATTTTTTGGAATAGAAATAGCCTCTTCTAGTGAAATTTTTGAGGTGCGTCTTGATTTGATTGTTTAGCGCCTCACCCCTGTATAAGCTTTTTATTTTTAGTAATAGCCAAAATATAATTTACTCCCATCCATTTACTCCTTTGGGTAAAACCTGGGCTACAATTAATTTTAGGCCTCCAAATTTTGGGGATGTAATATCTTCAATCAATAAACTAATTCATTAAAAAAAAATCATAGTCGAAAAAAAAGAAAAAAAGATTGCCTACAAATAGACAATTTACTTTTTGTACAAGGAAGTCACAACTATTATCACCCATTAGATGTCAAATTTAATGGATTGGGGTAGGTCATGAATTCTGATTTTTTTATTTCTTTTAACTTTGTATTTAATCAATGACACTCTTACAAACCACTCATTTTGAAACCTAATGGACAATAATGATTATGACCTCATTGTATAAAAAGTAAATGATATATTAAAAAAATATTTCTTAAAATGAATAGAGACCATCTAATCTTTAGATAATGAGATATAAGTGTAAAAAAGCTCAAAATTCAATTTTTTTTAGAATGATCATCTATTAATTTTAAAGTGGTTATCCAAAATTTCAAATTTTAAAAAATCATCCCAAGTAGGTCTTCTGTCCGAAGGAATACAAGTAAATTGCTCCCAAGGAAGCATAGTATACATGTTCTCCATAATAGTAGATGAAAAAATAAATTATAATAAATAATCAAAGTAAGCCGTACCTTCAAACTCCGTCAAAAGATGCAATTCTATAATCAATCACCCTGATGATGACTTGAAAATCTATTTTCCTTCTATTTATAAAATTTAAAGTTAAAAAATAGTGTAAATTGACGAGATATGTTAACACTTTTAAAATATTGAAAACGGATGTTTCAAATAATGTGTTATGAGTCACACTACATTAAAACTTTGATATTTTTTTTCTCTACATCTATACATCTTGAGCTCGATACGATCAATTGTTTTTCCTACATCAGAACAATTTTTTTTATGGGTTTTGAGGTGCACCCACTTTGTTTTTTCTTTTTCCTCTTTTGAATGTCTGACACCTTATATAAAAATTAATAGAAATAGAAACTTGCACAAAATTGCATCGGAATCAATTGTACTTTCACTTGCAAAGTATTACATGTATCAGCTGTTTGTCATCATCAAATGAAATATGAACTCCGGTACAAAATTAAGAAAAAACATATAATGAGACCATTTATCTTTGGTATAAGGTGGTCACAATTAATTTTGACCATTAAACATAAAATTGGGTGACTAGATTTATTCAACTAACCAAGCTCAAAGTTTGAGAATTTTTCAAAATTCTCAAACTTTATGACACACCCTAGCTATCAGATTTCAGATTGGATGGTTATAAGCAATTGCGACATCTTTGTACTAAAGGTGAATATCTCATTACATAATATTGCCAAAAACAATCAGGCCAATTTGGTTTGGTTGTTGAGACAAATTCTAATAGTTCGAATTCTTGACCTCCAAACATAAATTAACGATGTCTGCTGCTTGGTTAATTTTACATGCATTTGCAAAAGTTATTTAACTATAATTTATATTCACGGCAGAAGGAATGAGGTTGAGGTTGTCTCTTGATGGTAGTACCACCTGAGCCTCAAACATCGGTCTAGATTTTCATCGTAAGAATTTAAAAACTACTAACTATTTTTACTACCGGTAGGGGCCTGGGCAAGCCACCATGTTTAACACTGACTCTTGTGTGAAGATGTTACCCATACACGTGCATCAATGTCGACTACTAATGAAAATAATTGTTAACATTAACATAATAATATATTTAGCTTGTCTATCTCTCATTGGGTAGCTCTTGTTTTTTTGGCTTATTCATGTCAAACCCTGGATCACGGGCACCAAACAACACTACATGAGAATGTTTATGTTCTGCCAAGTCTGACCCTTATCGAAACAACAAACAGGCACAAAATGCATGCCAATCTAACGAACGATACATGCCATACACCTCACATGTATGATTCACAACAACATGGGAATACAACACACACAACATGTGTATGCTCCCTAATCACATGCGTATACACCATACATGACACGTGTATGCTCTCCAACAATATACAATGTATTGGGGAAAATGGTTTTATATGGCTGCAGCCCTATCAAAGTAAGTAAAGCCTCACCTTATAACTCATCCAAAATTACAATTCAAATATTGGAAAACCTTTACACCGATCATCTCGACTTGAAAATTATAGTTGAGAAAAAAAATTGGGATTTTTAGCACTAAAATTAATGTACATCGTAACAAATTATCTAGACTGTCCATTTTGTGATAAAAATAAGTGGTCATAGGTCTGCAAGATTGTACTATTTTATTAGTTTCAAATTTTATTATTGGTGTTGGAAATTAATTTTAGAGCCATCATGGAGATTTCTTTTGCCGAAAGTGCTTTACAGACGAGGATTTGAGATGAGGTTTTATTTTGTTTTCATAAAGCCTGGGCCTTATAAAAAGCTTGTTCATATATTGGTCGCCCAAAAAGTACATGGTGGTACTCTGCGAACTAAACATGGGTAAGGTTTGTATAAGGTGCCCACTCGGGGGATATATCTTACGATGGCTTAAAAATCCATGGTTCAATGCTAATTATAAAATTTAAAAAAATAAAACAGCATAGATCAAGTAGATAGATCTATAAACATATGAAAATAAAAAAATAGATGGTCTAGATAACTTGTTATAAGATGAACTATTTTTAAGACTTTAATTTTTTTTTTTATTTATAATTATGTATCTTGAAGTCAAGATGATCAATTGGAAGGTCTTCCAACTTTGAAATTCTTCTTTTTATTGAGTTTCAAGGTGTACCTTCATTCTATAGTTACAAGCAATAATTTTAAAAATGAATCGGTGACCTAGATTAAGCATCACAAAAATCGATTCTGGTCGATGAATCGGTGGTCCGGATCGCCACTTCACTTTGGGAAAAAAATAGCAAATCAACAAAAAATACATGCAAAAATTGTGAATCGGCAAAAAATCAATCCGAATAAGTGAATCAGTATGTTTACTATAGCAAAACCATATTTACTATAGCAAATCGCTAGTTCTCATCTAGACTTGGACGATTTCCTATATATTGACAAAATCGGCACGAGATGATCGATTATCCGGTTGGATCGGGCGATTCCTTGCTAACTGGCTGCAAAGTTACAACCACATATAATTTAATAAAAAATTGCTACTTTGCGAGCTGGACCACATTTCTACATATGTGGTTGAGAAAGTGTAAAGCATCCATCTTAAAGATAGATACAAGTAGGTGCTCCATCTAAAAACAATGGAAACAAATAGTCCAAACTAAGTCTCAAAACTTATTTCTTTATAGTTTTTAAAACTTATTTATTTATTCATAGTCATGTCTCCTATTAGAGATTACATAACGTTAAAAATTAAATCCTAAAATCCATTTCAAAAATAAATTTATAAAGAGGCGCTTTGCCGCATATAAATCGGGTCCTAATTTTTTTCAATAAATTATTTTGGGTGACTTTTGAGGAATTTTTATTAACTAAAAATAGGCCCTCTATTTTTAGGGTGCATTTTTCCTCAAAGTGGTTAATTCCGAAAAAGATGGGTCAGTTCCGGTCATTTGTGCCGACCCCATTATCTCTCTCCCTTTTGTCATTTTTCAAAAAGGCTTGCGTTATTTTCGAATTTATTTAATTCGCCGGTGTCCGTACTCCGACAGCGACCCATTACAAGGAGTGGGGGCACATGTCCCATCACATCAGTCCTGTCTCAGTAAATGAACGGCAAAGATGAAACCGCACGAGCCATGGACGGCTCAGATCGAGTATCGTACCTTAAGTTACTGTTCCCTCTCTCAGCTCTGAAGCTCGGGGTATAAGATCTCCAAACGAGCATCCTAGAGAGAGAAAATAGTCATTTTTTTTAAAAAGAATTAAAATTTTATGGGGTTTTTCTCAGTAAATGGAGAGCGGGGATGGAGATTTTCTAGGGTTTCTGGATGAGATTTTTAGGGTTTCAGTTCAGCTTTACTGTGATTTCTAGTGAGAAATTCACGGTAAACTTCGTGGAAGCTCTCATGGTGTTGCAGAGCTTTTGTTTCTTGTATTGCCTATGATATTTTTGGTTATTGTTAATTATTATACTGCATTTGGGATTTTTAGTGTTTTGTTTCACTGCTTGGAGGATTTTGTCTTCGATTTTGCCTTGTTTTCCGTTTTGAATCAGAGTAGGCTTAGTGGAAATCCTTTTTACTGTTGTTCCCTGAAACATTTGAGATTTCTAGGGTTAGGATTTCTTAAATTGCTGCATTTTGTATTGCTCGCGCTTGTACAGAGGAGTCATTTTTTCATGTTTCGATGAATTTCACTGTGAATTTGAGGTTTCTAGGGTGGGTCATGTTTGAGGTAAAATGCTTTCGAGATTTCTCCTTGTTTTTTATGGTTTAGAAGCCTTCTTTTTGCAGGGAATTCCTTTTATTTTCATTTTCTGGATATAATGGGAGGGTTGCACTTTCTCTTGAAGCATTGGATGATCTGAGTTTGAGATGAAGCTTTCATCCTCTGGTTCGAATCCTCGTGGGCTTGAAGGTATGCTCAATATTTCCATTTATGGCATTTTTTGGTGCCAAATTGGGGAACTATTTCTTACTTTTTATGAATCTCTGTTTTTCCTCTTTGTCTGATATAGTAAATACTTTTACCTACGATGAGTGTTTCTGAATGTTTAGCTTCATGAACTATCCTGGCTTTGCCATATGCCAGGAAGTGATTTTTTTGCTTTATAATGCTTATATATCCAATGGATTTCTATGGTATTGAATTTGTTTTCATGTAATGCCTTATTAAAACAATAAAACGAGGCTTTTTTTATGGATTAATTTCTTCAGTTTCTCTGAACAAACTGAGGATTGAATGAATTTTGGGTTGAATCATTCTCTTCATTTCATGATCAGTAGCAGGGATATATATTTTTTCCTTTGAACTGGCTTTTTTAATTCTCTATGTTAAGATGGTAATTCTATTCTGTATCAACGTTTAAAAAAAAAAAAAATACTCCAACAGCAAGTGGTCTAGACTTGCGCAGCGGTCTTAAGAGGTGAACATTGATAAATGGTAGCCCAATATAGTTGCAGAAGCAGTAGAAATAACTCATCCAGTCGTGGAAGTAATGCTAATACTGCTAACGAATACTAGCATAGGTAATATAACAACAGCTGTAATAGCTACTGCTCGTCCTCCTCCTACAGCTGCTGCTGCTACTAAGTAGTAATAATAACAATATTTTTCATATACTGTTCCAATGCCGAAGATCAGTTTAAATTCATCATGCTTTGGTGGATCATATGACAGGAGAAAAGAGATGTTTGAATTCAGAGCTTTGGCATGCATGTGCCGGGCCTCTAGTGTCTTTACCTGCGGTTGGGAGTAGGGTTGTCTACCTTCCTCAGGGTCACAGTGAGCAGGTAATTATTCATATTATTGTTGTTTTTGGGTACTTCAGCCTTGGGAATCAAATTTGGGACTTATAACCATGTTTTCATAAATAATATCAGCACATAATTTCATTCTTAACCAATTAAAGGGAAGGCCGCTTAATTTGTGGTGGCATAACTGTTTTCTGGTTCATACCAACAAAGAGATTCTGGTTTTGGATTCATTGACGTGATATTGGTTTCTTGGGCATGTACCATTTATTGGGGTTTTTGAGTGGTCAGGTTGCGGCGTCAACAAACAAGGAAATCGATGCTCACATACCTAACTACCCCAGCTTGCCTCCCCAACTCATCTGCCAACTTCATGATGTTACCATGCATGTGAGTTATGCCATTTTTTGGTTAGTTTCATTCTAGCAAATGAATAATTAGAAGGGCTAAAGCTCATTGGAATTTCAGGCAGATGTGGAGACGGATGAAGTTTATGCTCAAATGACCTTGCAACCTCTAACTCAGGCAAATTCATAAAACTGATTGAGCTGCTTCACTAATTTTCATGGATATCTTATTCTTTTCTATGGGTAAGTTTCCTGGATATTTTTCTTGAGTTTTGATTATACGCTCTTTCTTTGTAGCAAGAGCAAAAGGACGCATATGTCCCCACTGTACTTGGTTTTCCAAGTAAACAACCCACAAATTATTTTTGCAAGACTTTAACTGCAAGTGACACCAGCACTCATGGAGGCTTCTCTGTCCCTCGCCGCGCAGCTGAGAAAGTTTTTCCTCCTTTGGTATGTTCCTTGTGCAACATATTTTTTCTTGATGGGAATATTTTATCTATTTTCTTTTCAAAAAATGAATAAGCTTTATTAAGAGTTGACGGATAAATGGTACAAAAATTCCAAAAGTGGCAAATAAGCCCAAAACTGAAGAAAATTTTCTCATGGAGTGAATCCCACACCAAATTCCCTTCTCTGATATTTCTACTGGCTAAGTTTTCTCCCAGGAAATGTGCTTCCCTAAGATATGTTGGCCCAAAATATATGTTATTGATTCATTGAACTATAACATGTTGTCACAAAAATATTTATATGTGTGAATCATTGAACTATAACCACCCGTTGGAAGTGTTTTCTGTGTTGCTTGTATATTTTATGTTTGGTTTATTTTCTGCACTCAGGATTTCACTCAGCAGCCACCCGCCCAGGAGCTTATTGCAAGGGATCTTCATGATGTTGAGTGGAAATTCAGACACATATTCCGAGGTTGGTTGTCATGGGTTCAGTGCTGTGATGCACTTGTTTATGTTTCCTATCATTCACAATACTAATGTTAATATTTTTTATCAGTATTTCATTAAAGTGATTCTCTTTCAAAGATCTTTGTTTGTTTGAGGAAAGACATTTGTTTGGGCATTTTAATATTGGAAATGTAGGGGAATTTGGATTAAAAGGCAAGTTCAAGGCTGTGGGGAATATTTCTGTCACGCCTAGTTTCTCAAGAATCCATCATACTTGATTGTCATGTAGGAAATTTTGTCTGGGCAGATCTGTCATTTCCCATGAAATTGGTGCTGTATTGGAGGATTATGTTTTGGAGGGCTTTATGGATGTCGTTGTCTCAATCATTGTCACCTTGAACCATTATTTTTTCTTGTACAGAATTTCTCTTTCTGTTATTTATATTATGTGGAATGTGTTGGTCACATCTTCATATGAACTTTGCATTTGATACATAAGTGGCCTTGTTGTCATGATATGGGCTTGAAAGCTTTTGGCAATCTTATTGTATCCATGACTTAAGGTGGGTCGATGATGATACCACAGTATAGCTTTGATGATGCTTTCCTTAGACCTTGGTGGTTTCCTTTCAAGATGTGTCTGTTGATTAAGCTATGTCTGCCACTCCAACATGATTAGATCAGCATCATGAGGGCTGAATAGTTTATTTGTTTTCTGCTTTGGAATTTTTATTTAGTCCTGGCTAGTGTTGTGAACTATTATGTTGACATCATGGCTTGCCCTTAGTGCTAGTGAGCTGCAAACCTTTGTAGTAATTTGAGACGAACTTTGCTTAAGCTGATTGAAAGGGTTGTGTTATTAGTAATGATGGCTATTCAAATTAATTATAAATTTGTGAATGAAGTTAAGAACCCTTCCTTGATTTTGATTCATACTGGTTTTATCATGTCCTATGCAGGCCAGCCAAAGAGGCATCTTCTTACAACTGGTTGGAGTGTATTTGTTAGTGCTAAGAGGCTTGTTGCGGGTGATTCTGTTATTTTTATATGGTATGTTCTATTGTTTTGTTTTGTAATTGCTGCCTAATATGCAGTGAGATTTACTTTATCAAGTAACATCCATTTTGCCCCCTATTAGGAACGACAAGAATCAGCTTCTTTTGGGAATCCGACGTGCCACTCGACCACAGACTGTAATGCCTTCGTCTGTGTTATCGAGTGATAGCATGCACATAGGCCTACTTGCTGCCGCTGCTCATGCTGCTGCTACGAATAGCCGTTTCACAATTTTTTATAACCCAAGGTAATGGGTAGTTCGCATACTTCCTGGGGGCTTCCTTATTAACATCAAATATATTGCTTTTGGGCTAAAGTGCATATGTTATTTTGCAGAGCTAGCCCATCTGAGTTTGTTATACCATTTGCAAAGTTTGCCAAAGCTGTTTATCACACTCGTATATCAGTTGGCATGCGTTTTAGAATGCTGTTTGAAACAGAAGAGTCTGGTGTTCGCAGGTAAATGGTTCATGGATTGCATTTCTATGGGCATGCCAGATAAAGATTTCCTTACACTTAGGTAGGCTTGTAGTTTTTTAAGTGAACTGTTTGCTTGTGCAGAAAGTAGATCTAGCTTATATGGGCAATATGCTTGAATTACACTTAGAATTCATGTGTTCTGAATGTTTGAATGACCAAGACCTTTAAAGGTAAAGGTTCGAATGACTGACTTTCTATGTTTAACTTGTTTATTTCAGGTATATGGGTACTATAACTGGCAAATGTGATTTGGACCCAGTTCGTTGGTCAAATTCACATTGGAGGTCCGTCAAGGTATGTAAAATATCTTTTATGAATCGGCACTGCTAGTGTTCTTTTTATTATGTTGTTTGTTCTTACATTTCTGATTGACAATTGTGTATGTGCAAATTATGTTGTTTTCATTTTTTAACATTGATGAATTTTGTGGCCTTTAATCTATTCATCCCTTTGTTTGTGTGATGAAATCCATCATTTGGATTAATTGCAAGTTGTTTCTGCACAAATTGAAAGTAACTCTTAGTTAAATTGGAAAATGAGACTAGATCCCTTACATACAGGTTTAGGTGGATAAGAGAGCTTGGTCATGTGCCAATAATTGTATCTACATCAACAACCTTCGGTGTTGGAGTATATATGGAACACCCAAAGCAACTAAACAACCCCGCACCACCCATGTGAAAGAATAAAAAATTTAAAAACTGGAGCTCCCATATTTCGATAGCATTTTCTCTAATGAATTTTGTCTATTTAAATGGGCTGAGTGAATCTGCCAGTTGCTCCAAAGAAATGTGGTGGGCAAATGCTTATCTATGAAGTTGTCTCTAATGTCATGACAACCAATCTCAGTGGGCTTCATATAATAATTCAATGGTGGGATGGAAATCTATTGTGTGGTTGCTTTGGAGAGTTGGGATATGTACTCCCATCTTACTGATAGGTACTTCCATGATGCCACTAAAAATAATGAAATAGGGATGTGTCTAGTATTATGCAGTACACACAATCCATTAGTTGGAGATCCAGAATTTGGAAACCTGGTTAATTTGGACCTGACTATGCAAACTAGATCAACGCAGATGATAATGATAATGCCCAACTGACCTTGGTACCGGTGACCTTTTTGGGTGGGCTTTTAATACTTAGGATATAATATATATATAGGGATTTTCTACAAAGAGACCGTTTAACTTTTCTACATGGAGGTCACAATTATTTTTACGGTGCGGTTTGTGTAGAGCCAAGGCTCTAAACAATCAAATTAGAACCCACCTTCAAATAGTGTTGGGAAATATGGTTTTAATACTAGAAATTTTTGTAATAGCCTTCAAATATATTTTCATCTTTAATTATACAATTTTAAATTTCAAAAATAGTGTATATAGAGCAGATCTGTGAAAACTTTGAAAGTCTTCGAAAATTGACAGTAAAAAAATGCAGTACAAGATGTACTATTTCCAAAACTTGAAATCCATTTTTTTCTCATGGCCATGCATCTTGATGTCGAAATGATCAATTTGATGATATTTGGATCAATACAATCTATTCTAGTGAAATTTTTGAGGTAGGCTCTAATTTGTTTGTTTAGAGCTCAGGCTCTATATAAATTTTTCCCTTATTTTTATCCCTTAAAATTTCAAAATGGGTAGTTGTAAGAGTGTCATTGAATAGAGTTAACAATTTCCAAAAAAGAAAAAGTGTCATTGAATAGACAAAGTTTCAGGAAAAAACAATTATCGGACTTCGTGACTCACCCCAAGCCATCCATTTTGGCATCCAATGAGTTAGAATGATTGTGACCTCCCTATACAA
>NW_006499435.1:2434820-2462619 GCF_000471905.2 Amborella trichopoda
GAGAGAGAG
Organism: Amborella trichopoda; assembly: GCF_000471905.2. The sequence goes on from NW_006499435.1 coordinate 2,434,830, forward strand.
AGAGAGAGAGAGAGCAGATTCATCTGGGGCCAGAGAGAGAAAGTGAAAAAGGAGGTAGCGGTGAAGTTATGGACCATAATCCCCTACTCTTGATTAAGATCCATATGTTGTTCTGATGGCGTTCTCCTCTTTGGAAGAAAGAAAATGAACTTATAAATCTGATAAATTTCCGCCAGCCATGGAAATCTGATAAATTTCCGCCAGCCATGGAAATCCTCTTAGTTTCCTTCTCTCTTGTTCTCCTATGCAACTACTTTTTCTCATCGTCTTTACTCCTTGTTTGATTGTGAACATCCTCTCCAATGGATTCCTGAACCACAACTTCATCTCTGCCTGAATACTAGTGATGAGAATAATTGAGGCCATGATTTTTCTCGAAAACCATTGGGGCTGTGGTGTATTTCCCTTTGAAGACTACGTTGTTCCTCTCTTTCTAAATGCACAAGTAGACTACTTGTGAAAGTACCAAAAGACTGAATGGGTGTAACATCCACAATTGCTTTGCTGTTTGGGTGGAAGACTGAATTTCAATAGCCTAAGAGCCGTGCTCTTGAATGTGGCCATCCAACTCTGAATGACTCTGAGGAGGCTTTATATATGCACCCTGCACAGGGAAAAATGCGTGATCAGATAATAGATCATCTATTGTTTCTTTTTATTTGGGCATAGAGTGCCGCAGGTAGGGCACTGGAATTTCCTTATGATTCAGGCATATGTTTGATTTAAGGTGCTAATGGATGATGAGTCCAACACTACAATATCAAGATCTACTGTTCTAATCCTACTGCTGAAATGCCACGGAGAAGAGATTGGCTCTAGTGAGTGCCTTATCAAGAACGGCATCCAACTGAAGCAGATGATGTGTGTGGGTGTTGGAATGACTCAGACTAGGCAACCTAAGGATGCTGGAAGATCAAGTTGAGAGGAGTCCCCAAGTGAAAGATCTAATTGAAAAGCATCTTCTGGCGCCGTGCAACAAAATGAGCCAATCATCTTTTGTGATACTATATATGATTAGCTCCCAAGAATCTATGCCATCTCACATATGCCACACCCTTAGAGGCATTGAATATGTCCCACACGGTCACAATTTCATAATCACATGTCAGAATATTCCAAATTGGGTTTCCTGAAGTTCAAAGTAAAGCTAAGAATCTGTGAGGAACTGGTTGAGTCAAAATCATGGACTTACTATTCTTAACATGTCTAGATTTGCAATTTTTAGTTAATCGTGAATTTATATTATAAGTGAAGTGCATATTGATTGATTTTGGCACTATTAATTAGTTAAGATTAGGCTATATGGGCAGTCTAGCTGTCACGGGAAAATTAATGTTTTTGGAGTTCTGGAATATTTATGTTTGAAGGAGTTGAAGGGTTTTTCTTTCTCTAGAAAGTTTTGAAACCTTTAAAACTTGAGAGCTTGTTGTTCTTCGTGTGTTTTTTTTTTGAAACCCCAGCCTGACCTTGGAGTTTCAAATTCTCTTTATTTGATTTGGGCGAGTTTATCCATGTTTTCTAATGTAAAATGTGATGGGTCTTTAGTGATTTACCTTGACTTCCCCTTCTCTACTAGCTTTTATATGCCTGTATGCTTACCCAGAACTGTTTTTTTTTGGCCTTAAACCCCTATTTCAATCTCAAAATTGCTTTGTCCACCCTTGAGACTGTCTTTTCTGATGTAAAACCAAACCGCCTTTCTGTAGCTTCAGAACCGATATTGCTTTTTTACTAGCTTATGACGCCTTTATTAAGCAAAAAATGGGTTTTCTCGTGAAACTGTGCTACCCTTATCGTAATGAAAACCTCTTTTTTCCCATCATTAAACTGCCTTTTCCTGTCTCATCCGTTTGAAGTTTTGGGAAATAGCCTTTTGCAATGTCAAACCACATTTTTCTATCAGAAAATCGCTTTTGCTATCACAATGTTACCTGAAAAACCAACTCTTGTGCTTGTAAAACCTCCTTGACTCTTCAGTCTTTTACATTTGGAATGCCTTTTTTCGAATGTGAAAACCTCGTTTAATTACTGGAAAAGCAGGTTTTGCTGCTAGGCTTTGTGTTAGTGTTTTTGAAACAGCTGTTCTTGCCCATGAAAATTGCTTTTTGATTCCTTGAAGCTTCTCTTTATTCCTATATACTCTTCCCTTTAACCACTTTTAAGTATTGCAGAACGGCTCTTCTGGTTGAGAAACCGCCTTGACTCTTTGGTTTCTATGTTTGGAATACCTTGTTTTTGCATGAAACCACTTTTGCATCACTGCAAAAGCGGTTTTTGCTGCTGGAATTTGTGTTAATGCTCTGCAACAGCTTTCTGTGCCCATGAAAATCGTTTTTGGTGTTTTGAAGCTTCTCTCTGCTTTTTAATACAAGGTTCTCTTCCTTAACTGCTTTTCATCACTGCTAAACTGATTTGTTGTTTATGGGTTAATGGAAAACTACTTAACTTCTTGAGATATATTTTTGTTTACGATGAAAGCTGCAATTTATTGCTGAAAATACATTGCTGGAGAACTGTTGTGTGGAGTAAAAAGAAACTAAGGAGGAAGTAGAAGCAGGCGTGTGGAGGAAAGGAAGAGAAAATAGTGGAGAAATAGCTGAGGAGGAAGAACAAGTAATGGACATATGGGAAAAGGGGAATTGGAGGAAATATGCAAGGAGGATGAGCAAGCTTCTAACAGATGAGAAACAAAATTTGTAAGGAGTGGGGCTGCCACTTGGGTGGACCTGGCTTCAGGCTGGGTTCTGGCTACACTATAAGGCCCATGGGGTGGGTGGGGGCTAGGTGTGGGGGTTCTGAACAATTCAGGTCAGGTCTTATGTGATATATATAACATAATTATATAATGGAAAAAAAATTATATAAGGGTGAGGCTCTAAACAATCAAATTAAGGTGTACCTACAAAATTCATTAGAAAAGGTTGTTTAGATGCTAGAAAACCATCAATTGGATCATATCGACCTCAAGATGTATGGATATGAGAATCTTCATAAAAAAAAAAAAGGTGTATGGATATGAGAAAAATAGATTTCAAGATATGAGAAAAATAGATTTCAAGTGTTGGAAATAGTGCATCTTGTAATGCATTATCTAAACTGTTAATTTTCAAGATTTTCAAGTGTTTATAGATCTGCTCGATCTACACAGATTTTTAACTTTAAATTTTATAATTAGAGATGAAAATAATTTGCAGGTCATCATGAAGATTTTTTGATACTGAAAAACATATTTTGGCACTATTTGAAGGTGCACCCTACTTTGATTATTTAGGGCCCCGGCCTTATACAAACCATACCCTTATATGATATATACACCTATATATTATCTCACTAAGGATATGGCCCTTTATAAAGTAGAATGGCGAAATAAGATTCGTGTAGCTGACCCCAAATATTTGGGATAAGGCTCTAATGCTGTCATGGTGATGATGATGACACTTGCATATATCATGCATCAAGTCAAATCATACAGAATATGCATGAGCCTGGACCAATCTAATTTTCAGGGTGGGCCAGGCTTGAACCCCAACGATATAATTTTGCCCAGACCACAACCTAATTTGTGGTATATTCTCAGGCCTGGGTCAGTCGTGGGCACCTACAAAAAGATTTGGGTCAGGTATGCGCTGCTAGCTGCCCCCGAGCCCAGCCTGTTGGCAGTCCTAGTGAGGAGAAAACTGGGGGAGTATATGAAAATCATGAGGAGAAGTAGTGAAGCTGAAGCTGAGTTTTTTTAAGGCACTTGTGTTGATTCTTAACAATATTTCAGGCATATTTTCTCTTGTAGGACTTCAATGAATATTTTCTCTTGATTCTTAACAAAAGAGGTTTTCTACCAACCACATATAGAGAGAGATTCTTTTGCTACCCACGTATGGGGAGAGAGATTGTTTCTACCACCCACTTAGAGAGTTTTAGTCACCCACATAGAGAAGTGAGAGAATTTGATATTCTTGGTTTTTAACAGGGAATTGGTATTTCCCAGCTAGCTCTACTATGTTTGTAGGTGTACCCACCACAATACGGGTGGGGATATTCAAGACACTGGCTGCCTACAATGTCCTCATGTTCATGGGTGTAGATATCAAGAAACAAGAGCTTTTCATCAAAGAGGGAAGTTCTGCTCACAAGGAGAAAAAAGTGAGCCTAGATGAAGTGGCCTTCTCTTTATGACTGTGAGAAGGATGTCCATGTACACACTGTAAGGGGAAAATGCATGACCATAGAATAGATGATTCATTGTTTCTTCTGATTTTGTGCACAGAGTGCTAATGTTAGAGCATTGGGATCCCCTTAAAATTCAGGTTTGGGCATGGTTGATTAAGTGTTGAATGACGATTTGCAATACTTTGTATCAAGTACAAATTCTACACCCCCAAAAAGAGATGGCCTCTAGTGGGTGCCTTGTCAAGAGAAGCAACCAACAAAAGCAGATGATGCATGGGGCTGTTGCGCCGGCTAGGTGACCTAGGGACTCTGGAAGATGAATTGAGAGGAGTCCCTGGGTTAAAGATTTCATAGAAAAGCATCTTTTGGTGTCATGCAGTGAAATGAGCCAATCATTCTTGGTGATGCTATCTATGATTGCCTCCCAAGAATCGATGCTCTCAAATACATAAGCCATATCCTAAGAGGTGTTAAATGCGTCATCTAGGGTCTAGTGAAGCAATAGACCCCAGATAAAAAGTTTCCAAATTTTGGTTCCTAAAGTTCTAAGAAATGCTAGGAATTGGTTGAATCAATCATGACTTACTATTTGTAGTAACTCGCGAATTATATATTCATACTGAGCTGCAAAGTTATGATCTGATATCGATTTGTTGAGATTAGATTGGATTTGTGGTCTAGATTCATAGAGCATTAGTGTTTTAGGAGTTTCTTTAAATATTAATGTTAAAGGAATTGGAGGATTTTTCTTTCTCTAGGAGGTCATAGAACATGGAATATTGAGAACTTGTTGAGCTTAGTGTTAGAGGAGTTGGAGGGTTTTTCTTTCTTGCGGGGGTTTCGGAACTTTGATTCTTGAGAGCTTGTTGCTCTTTGTACTTTTGAAATCCTGGACCTTGGAGTTGTAAGTGCCTGCTTGATTTGATCGAAGCAAAGGCAAGTGAATTTTTTGTTTTTTTTCCAAAAAAAGGTGATTAAATGTCTGCTTTTCCAGTATTTCTATTAGGAAAAATATACAGTGAGACGATTTACCTTTGGTACGAGGTGGTCACAATTAATCTTGACCATTGGATGTGAAATTTGGGTGGCTGCATTTATTCCATTGACCAAGCTCAAAGTTCAAAAGAAATTTTCACGAACTTTGTGACACACCTAAGCTATCATATTTCATATCTGATGGCCATAAATAATTGTGACCTCCGTGTACCAATGGTAAATGGTCTCATTGTATACAATCCCTTTCTATTAATGTTTTTTTATTGTGAAATATTCTGAACTGTAGTTCAACTGCCTGTCATTGATTCTGGGCAGCATTAAACTAAATGGATCCTATTCAAATTTCCTTTGGAGTGTTATATACTTGTGTCACTTCCTTAAGGCTGTATGAGGGTCAAGGTCAACCCCGACTGGGGGTTCGTGGGCTGGTCTTGACCGTCCTACCTGGGCCCAACCTGCTGAGTTCTTGTTGTGGGTCTAACGCTGGTCTGGGGTTGGGTTGACCCAGTGAATCACTTGGGTCTACCTACCCTGCCTATTTTACATGTTAACTTATAGAAAACATGGCAGGTCCATGTCAGTTGACTCAGAAATGTACCTAAGTTTGAACCTTCCAAGATATTATGTCACCTTCACTATCAATTGGGGGAATGTAATGGTCCTTACTGAAGATTTTCAACAAATTTACATGTACTGCCCCATGGAACCAGAGTAGACATGGCCGAAAAGTCATTGATAAAGTGTTATTTTGTTAATTTAATATTAAAAAATGCAGTTAGAACCCGACAGAACTGGATAAGTCCTCACCTGAGCCAGATTTAAAAGAAAATGGTGTGCACGCGCTTAAACACAGACATGCACATGCACATGCACACGCACACAAATGCACACTAGCACAGACCATGCTAGAGAATGCAAAGGGAAACTAATAACTCGAGAATGCAAAGTTATTTGAGTAGACATCTATGCTAGAGTTCAATTGAAGGAGACCTAGTGAAAAAAATAATGGAGAACCTAATGTAACTGGAGAATTTGCTTAAGCCAGAGATCAATCATCATCATCATCAGAGCTTTATCCCAACTATTTGGGGTCGGCCATTAAGCCAGAGGTCAATAGAAAGAAAACAAGAGAATTCACTTGAGCCAGAATTCAGGCGTGAAGCATAGTAGAAGACAATAACTCATTGTGCTCATCTCAAATAGAATAATTCCCTGTGTTTTTTATTATACTATAATGAAATTTATTTTTGCAATGTGATGGATTTTTGGTCATTATTTGAGCTCAGGTCTTAAATTGATCCATAAATTTCTTTATTCTACGTTGGACATTTTTGAATCTCGATAGCTATTTACATAGTGCAAATCAGTGTTAGTAAGACCATACTGGACTGGCAGATTTGACACATTGGATCAGTAACTGGGTTTGGAGCCAATCCATTTGTGATAAATAAACTGGTCAAAATTTGCAGGACCTTGGTGGATTTGACCTTTTTCTATATTTTTGCTTTTATCTTATATATATTTTTATTTTTCATAAATTATTATTATTATTTTTTGTCTTGTCAGGCTGGTCCCACTGGCTTGGGGTGGACTTGTGCCCTCCTTGTTTCAGTGACCCGTCTGGTCCTGATAACATTGTAGGGCAATCTTATCAATATCACATTCAATCTTTTCAATATCACATTGGGCAATCTCAATTTGGGGTGTTGAAAACAATCCATCTTTATGAAGTATCTAAATGGACCAAGTGTTGTATTGATTAAGTTATTCAAGCCCTATGCAGATTGGTTCAAGTAATCACATGGAATATGTTATATGTGGTATTAGATTTGAGTTCCTTTTTGAGAGCACTTGCAGGCTTTACACATCATGAAAGCAGAAATAGAAGGCTTCACTTAGTTGCAAACTTCATAGTGTCTCTGTGATTGAGTTTCTGCTGACAAATGCTTGGATTCCCTTTGATGGCAGCCTTTGCATATCATTTAAACAGAAAAAGAAGGCTTAAATTCGCTGCAAACTTAATTACGTATCTGTGATGTGATTAGGTTTGTGGTGACAAATGCTTGAATTGTCTCTTTCCATACAATTTCTCATATAGCATGTGTCCTTGGAATAAATTAGAAATGATTCTCATTGAGAAATTTAGTTCATTTTTTTGAGGGTTCCATTGCAGTGTTTTCTCTTGAGATGGTCATTTTGCCTGTGATGCAGTTTGTTCCGACTTGGAAATTCCAAGTTTTGTTTTATTTTATTGGACATAAAGCATCTTAACTAAATGCATGATAATGACCCTAAAGGAACACTCAAAATCTTTTTCTTGCAGCAGTCCTATAACTGGCTGCCTTCCTCATAAATGTGTACGGTACTACATTACATATTTGTCTTCCTGGCTCTTTTCTTAGTGTGGCTCAGTTCTGGTCTTCTATCTAGAGATTTTACCTGACTTAGCTCGTTCTTATTTTTTTTAGAATGTAAAATCTTGGTGCTATCATCCTTGTTAGTTTTTTCTATCATGTAGAATAGAAAATCTTATTACTATTGGGCAAACATTCATGCTGTGAATATCATGGAAGAAAAGTTCCCTGTGTTGATTCTGTTCTATGTTGCATGGACAAAATCCTTAATTGTATTTGATATTGTCTGATCAACCATGTTTTGTTACTTGTTTGCCATTTACTTGATGTTCATGGTGGATAAATCTAATGTTTAATTTTTCCTTTCCAGGGAAGTGAATGTGAATTTCGCCATAGTGAAAGTGCTAGGGTGAACCCCAGAGATTGCTGGTTCTGGCTGAATGGTAACTGCTTGAATCCGAAATGTGCGTTCAGGCATCCGGTGAGTCTTCTTTCCTTTCTTCGTTCCCTTTATAGCCACTATTTTGATTTGTGTGTTTTATGGGATGTGTAGATGTGTATTACTAAGGGAAGATTTGTGTACTCATAGATCTCTCTCTCTCTCTCTTGTATTACTAAGGGACTCTCTCTCTCTCTCTGCACGCATGTGTGTGCATCTGTGTTTGTATGTGACCAAGCACGATATCTTTATAATATATTTTCTGATATCATATGTTTGCGTGTGAGAAGGCAAGAGTAATGGTCAAATCTTTTTGATAGATACATTTGCTGACTTTTTATCTTCTTCTTTTGTAGCCTCTTGATGGCCTTTTGGGAACTACAGGAATGCCAACAGCAAACTCATCAGCACTTGCTTTACCTCCTTCAGTGCCAACCCAAACTCCTCTCCCTGCTGCTGCTGCTTCCACCAAGCAAATTACCCCTTGCATCTTCTTCCGAAAAAGGCTTTGCTTAAAGGGTGATAAATGCCCTTTCTTGCACATAAACCCTTCGTCTTCAGGCAGCCAAGCTACACCGCCTTCTGTTAAAGCTGGCTCTACTGTAACAGATCTTCCTCAGCCTCTTAAGGCACCCTCAAATGCTAATGGACCTGAGATACCCAACATTCATCAGAGAAATTCACCTAACTTTCCGTCAAAAAACTCTCCACCCAAGTTTACAAAGCCTTCACCTAATTTGGTGAAGCTTTCTCCTCCTAATTTTGCAAAGCCCTCTCCACCTAAAAATACCTCACAAAACAGCACACCTGGAGGGATTCCTCCCGTTTCGAAACCTGCCATGGATGTTGAATCTTCCCCCCAAACTGGTGTTACAGTGAGGAAAGCTATGGTGCACATTGATGAATTTGGAAGATCAAAGGCAACTATTGCTCCAATGAGCTGTGGGAACCTCATTAACCGACTTCAAGTGCACCATTCTCGTGGATTGGATTATAATGGCAGGGAACCAGGTGAGTTCTTTAGCGAAACTTCTCCTGGTTTTGATGTTCTTGTTGATGAGCAACGTGAAGAATCAGATTATAAGGATTTGGGACGAGGAAGGCGCATAAGTTCTCTGCATGCATTCAGTTACCCTCAGTCCTCGCATGTTGATTGGAATGCTAATCCAGACAGAGAAGCTCGAACCCCACTAGATAGAGAAACACGGGGCCATATCAATGCATACGATTCACATGGGAGGGCGAGGGATTGGTTGGGAAGGGAGCAAAGTGGGGCCTCTATTGAGAAAAACATAGAGAGGAGGCCTTCCGTTGTGTCAGAGAGGAGGATAGTAAGAGAGGAGAGCCCTGATAGAGTGGACACATTCGATTTGCGCCAGCAAATTTCAAAGCGAAGAAAAGTTAATGGGTCAAGATCAGTGGTTAGCCCTTCGAGAGGGCACGGTGAGATGCATCAAAGGGAAGAAGGCTTGCTTGAAGAGCAAAAGTTCCCTCGACCACTCCCTCATAGGGACCAGCCCCATATCTCAAGTGAAACCACAGTGAGCCGGCGGCTCCAAGGTAGGCTCAAGCTACCTAGAAAGTCTTCGCCAGAATTTCATCAGGAAACGAGTTTGGATATCAGGGCAAGAGGGCCACAAAGCAACCCTAGTGGTTTTATTGGAAGAAATCATGAGAGATTGAAAAGGAGGCTTCCTGAGGTTAATACTATGGAGGGGAAAGATTCGGTGGTCAAAGGTAATGAAACCAGTAGCCATTCTTTTAATTTTGCTGGACCAAAGAGCCTTGCAGAGCTCAAAAGTGGGAAAGTTTCAGATAGGGTTAAGAGTGAGGTTGTTGTAGGAGAAGAGAGTGCAAAGTTAGGGAAGGGTTTGTCTCAAGAATCTGTTGGTTCTCTACCTTTTGATGGCCCGAAGCCTTTGAGCATGATTTTGAAGGAAAAGAGGGAAATGGGTTCAGGGAATCCTGTGCTTCCAAGAAAACCTGATGAAGCAACAGAGGTTGACATAGAAGAGAGAACTCTAGCAGAGAAAGAGGGAACTCAGGTAGAGGGAGAAGGCACTCATGTTTATGAGAACCAGTCACCAGAATCAGAGAAAGAGGAAAACACTTCTCCGAACGGTTGTAGAGAAGAACTCAAAGCCACAATCCCTGGACGAACTGCAGAAACTGTAGAATCAGAAATACGTTTAATCAGTGATGGGCTCTCATCACCACAAAGAAGAGATGATGTGGAGATGATTGATGCTGAGGAAGACCCAGAAGGTGAAGCTTATGATCAGAGAGAAGGGGAATCCGATTATGGGGCATTAGAAGGGAGAGACTGGAAAATGGGAGAAGAAAATGCAGATGATAATGCAGACCAAGATGATGATTACTTGGATGATGAAGATGGAGATGACTTTGCCAGAAGGCTCGGGGTCATGTTCTCTTAAATTTATATCGAGAGACTTCAAAGCTATTTAATTTAATTTACTGATATGCAAATGTTTGCTTGCTCTAAAGAACATCCCTGATGTTGGCTTCTGTATTTAACGGAAGACCTTTTTTTTTTGGCTGCTGAATTTTAGGCTCACCAAGAACTGATGTTGGAAGAGTTTAAAACTCTTGAGTTGTATTGTTATTGTATTAGTTTGTTTTAATGGCCTTTGGGAAATTTAAATTTATGTAAACAAGTAGTGGATCAGAAATTTGAGGTGGAGTTTAATTGCCCCATTTGTTTAAGGCCTCCTCTCTCTCTGTGTATATTACAACATTGGAGTATGGAAGTTTTTCTCTGTAGATCATCAAGATGGTCCAAAACTCGCAGCCTGTCATAAGTATCAAATAAAAAAACAAACTTGCAGCCGCTTTATTTTGAATCTGGACATGGGGACATGCAATATCCCTCTGCTAAAAATCTCCAGGCCTAGAGAGAGGTGAAGCTGTCATTGAGCTTATGGTACCATGGTCCATGTAGTCTTAGGAAAAGACGGGGTTTATTGAATTCAATAAGTTTTTGGCAGGCCAAAGAGCCAATTAATATAAAATCGCTCGATAGCAGAAAAACTATGAAAAGCTATCCGATGTAAAATCTAGAGCTCCATTCTCATTAGGTACGAAATAAACGATGTCGCAATATCCACATCTAACTGTACAGTAATGTTGCTGGTATTTAGAAACCTCTCTACTTGGTTTTAGAAAACACTATAATGAGCTGTTTTAACAGAATAATGCCTTGGCTTAACCTTTGATTAAGAGTGTATAATACGATCTGTGTTCTTTTTAACAAATGATTTATGAAAATCCTAGTACATCGCTGGTTCAGGTGCTTGTAGTATTGAGGAGAGATTAAGAGTGAGTTGTACTGCTGTTGTAGAGAAAAGCTTCTCAAATGGTCGATACAATTTACTAGAAAGTAGAACAATTCCATACACTGCAAGGCGAGTCCGCTCGAACTCGCACAGATTACTCGTACTTGGCAACCGGACTCATACTTGCCCAAGTTACAGAGTGTTAAAGAGTCTAGAACCAAGAGCATGCAAATTGATCGAGTCTCGCCAAGTCACTATATTCTGTTATTAAACCTTTTGAGATTCACCAATGTCTTTAATAACTGATAACACTGAAATCCTTCCTCATTCTCTCCAAGATCAATCTATAATAAAAAAAAATGGGACTCAAGCTCGAACCGTACTCCAAACCGATACTTGATCCAAGATTTGACATTTAAATCATCCATTTGGTGGATAACTATATCTAGGTTTTCAGGAGCTCAAAGACCATTAATTCTCTTTGAGATTGATCACCCAAGCGAATCGACCATCTTCTCTCTTTAAATTTGATCAACGGATGTATGAAAATACTTCAAAAAATTTCAGGTAACAGGCCCCCCCAATGCGTGAACATCATCTTTGTGTATGTGTGTGAGAGAGAAACACATAAAAATAACTAAAGAGTGATTACAGCTCAATATGGATACAGCACAATTAAATAAACGATCAACTTTATACGAATTTATTGCTTATAAGTTTGGTGTTTGAGACCACTAAGAGGACTACTTTCCCTCTCTCTCTTCTCATTCTTCTTACGGCCACAACCACATCTGCTCTTGTTCAAATTCACCCCACATTCAAGGCACAAACCCCTACAATTAGCATCACAAATGGCATCTATTGTGATCTCAACATGCACTGCATCTCTTATGTGTTTTGAGATGTCTATTTCTCTCTCTTCAAGTGGAAAATATAGCCTATCGTCCAAGTCTATGACCTCCTCTCTCGCTTCCTCTTCACCTACACCAACATTTTTGTAGCTTCTCCATTTATCGTCACCATATAACACACCAAAATTCATCTCATCATTCTCTTCATTGATGGGCTCATCTGTCAATAGAAGAGTGAAGTCCGAGAACACACATTCAGCAGCAGGTTCAGCACACCTGAAATGGAGATATGGGATTAATTTTACATAATCAGAAAATGCTAAATCCATTTTGTTAAAGAGTGGGTCTTGGTGCATGAGCCGACGCACCGCACCTATTTTAGTGTGTTTGGGAATGAAAATGGAAACATTCATAATCCCGAGCAATACAATCATGAAATTGAAACCAAAAAAGTGAATTTCAAACTTGCTAAACTGATTTTTTTGGAGCTTTAAAATGAGCAAAATGGCGTTCGGACCTGTTACAAGCCAGAGTAATCACGGTCTTGAGAATGCCATCAAGCTTGATATCCTGCTTCCTCCTATAAACATCAATGGAGATTTGAACAGGGGTACCGGAAGAGTACTCAGTAACCCCTTTCGTAACCCTAATTCCCATGGACGATGCCCTAGAATTCGAAACGTCGCTCGAGAGTTTTCCGAGCCCTAGCCTTTCAAGAGTAGTACAGTACTCCAGATGAGTAACAGAGGAGTCTCTCTTGTACACAACTGCTCCTTCCCATGGCGAGCCTTCATCTTCTACTTCTTCTGTTGATTCATGTGATACAGTTTCAGAAGAGGTGCAGTGAAGTGAGGAAATAGAAATTAGGCCTTTGGATGGGGAAATAATTGGTCTGGTCGTATAGGGTTTCGAAATCGAAGAATACGAAGAGATTAGGGTTTTGGAGGGCTTGAGGTGTGACTCTAGTTGGTTGAAACTTGGGGTTTTTGCAGAGGGCTTGGAAGAGAATTGGGGGTTGTGGAGATGAGGAGAGAGGGGACAAGAGAGGGTGGAGAAAGCCATGTGGGGTTTCAGGAGTAAGAAAATGTATGTCTACTCTCTCTCTCTCTCTCTCTCTAGTTTTGAAAGTGCGTTTGCTCTCACTCTCTCTCTTTCTGCCCAGAGCCTCTCATCACTCCATTTGTAGGTGGATTCACGCAAACAGTAAAGCAAACGAGCCCATCAGTAGATAAACCCTTGCTCAGTTAATGTCTCCGTTTTACATTCATATTTATCTAGATCGGGTCGGATCGGGCCACCCACCAGACCTATTCGAATATGGAAAAGTACTTTTTGTTAGTCTAGTTTAAATCAAAGCGGGCTGGGCATGTTCTAGCCCTAACGGCCTTCTGCCCCTGCAGGGCCAGGTCAACTTTGGTCCATGTTTGGCCTTAGCTTCTCTTTGTCAAATTTTTTAAATAGTTTCTCTCTCTAAAACTTAAAACTAAATACAATTTTTCTCTCTAAAGTGGAAAGTAAACAAAATAAGAATTTCTTAAGCAACATCAGGTCCACTAGCTCATTAACGGGAGTCAGAACCCAGACCGATCTACTTTGAGTTGTTTACTTTATTTTTCTTCACTCAGCTGAAAATTTACCGGCAAAACGACCGGTAATTACAACTACATTTTAAAAAGAAACAAAAAAAATTAAGAAAAAATCAACCGGAAGAAAGCATAAGCGTTGGAGTCGAGACCTCCCCACATACCATTAATAGTTAACAAGAACACAAGTCCCTTTCATTCTCTACGTCGTCAAACTATTATCTTTCCATTCAACCAAAATCCATCCCCTAATATATTGTTCCCGCTTTCTTTTTATATACTTATCACTTGTTTATTAAAGCTCCCCAAAAAAAAAAAAGAGCTCCACCACTTCAACATTAATCCTTATAGGTGGTCTTTATACCATGTACTTATCCAAAAGATACGAAAAGAAATTAAAAAAAAAGAAAATACCAACTCAACTAATACTTGCTAGAAGTACCAAAAAAATAAAAAAATAGAATCCATCCATCTCTAGATCTGCATAAAAAATACTGGTTAAAAGTACCCCTTCAATTGAATTATGTGTGAATAGGAGTTTTAAGATGCTTGGTTGTAAGTTTGGGTGTCAAAGGTTTTCTCTACACGAGGTTTGGGAAGAAGTTGGCTTACATTGAGGAAAATGAAGGTGTGTAGGCCTCTACTACCTCTTCCTAACATTGCTCTCTACATATTCGCCCCATGGATCACACAAGGGGTTAGTTATGGGCGTGTCCTACTTGTTAAATTGTTGATTTGGAACGGAAATAGTTGATGGCGATCTAGATCTCATAATATATCGAAATTCAATTCGGTTGAGCCAGCCGAATTGGAAAAATTTGTATTCATTTTGTGAGTGTCAACTAGCAGTTCCCATGATTTTTTATATATTTTTTTTTAAAAGTTCCCACCGTATTAAATATTTAAAATTTTTTTTTTTTAAAAAAGTTCCCACCGTTTTAAATATTTTAAATTTTTATTTAAAAAAAAACATTATGTTGCGGGCTGACAATGTACTTCATAACGTATTCAAGCGATTCAAGACAACACAATCCCTCCCTCATGCGTGGGAGGTTATTCCGGTTATCTCCTTTTTCTAATCGCTTTGGCTTCTAAAAATTTTACGATGTCGGATTATTTTTCTTTGTCCCTTTCTTTCGAGCTATAACCTCAACGCCGTTCTCTTTTCTATAACTTTAACCACAATGCAAAATGAGGTAGTAATAAACGGTAAAAACTATAAACAAATAGTATTTTACAAGTGGCAAGATTTTTGTATACGTTGTAAACCTGAAGGAAACCTTATACTTAAAGTAAGGTCAATAAAACTAACCAAAAGGTTGTTATGATTCGGTAAAATAAAATTTACAAGTAACAAATTTTGTTATTTATTTTTTATTTTTTTGAATTTTGATATCTTTATTTTTAAAATTTTTTGAAATTTTTTAATGTCAAAACATTGAAATTCATGAAAGGTTTTATTTTTGTTTTTAATCGTATGATATTGAATTGTTTTCTAATAATTTTTGAATCGTTTTATTATAATATTATTCACATATTAGTAAGTGGTGTTCTCTCTTTGGAAAATAGTGACATGGACACCATTCACTTATTAACGAAACGAAATGATTGTAGAGAGAAGAGGGATAATAGAGAAAGGGGAGGGGGAAGTTCACTCAAATTTCACACGCATATTTGAACACAAATTAGTTTTGATTGATATTTTATCTTAAAAAGGAAAAAAAAAAAAGAGAATCGTACAAAAAGAATCACATTACTATAGATAAAATTAATGCAGTATTTTTTAGCCAAACTGACTGATAATGCGTTTCCCTAATTCCTTCCAGACATAGCAAATCATTAACAATGTATATCCCTAGTTGAATCCAGATACTACCCAAATAACAAAAAACCATTTCCAAATCATACATTGGGCCACTAATGTGCTTCTCAAACAATATATTTCCAAATACCCAAATCGTGCCGAGTATGTATATCATTTTCCTAAATTTTTTAAATAAGAAAAGTCATTGGGTTAGCTATTTGGCTCAAGGGAGCAAATCACATGTATGCTCATGTGGGAATATAGTACGAGAGTCTAGCTTAATCATACCTTCAATTTCAGTACCCCACTTACCAAATCTTCTCTCCAAACCTCGTGATCCTTTCTCTCCGTAAGAGTATAAGGTATAAAAAATAGTATATAATAAGATTATTTATTTTTGGTTCAGGGTGACTATTAATCGGATGTAAAATTGGATGAATTTCATGAACCCAAGTCAAAGCTGAAAAGAAAATTTCTCAAATGCATTTATTCCATTGACCCACCTACAAGCTGAAAAGAAATTAAGCTGCCAGAGTTCATTTCTGATGGTTATAATTAATTAATCTTCTCCCTCACCCGCTCTTTCCTCTCTATCAAAGTGCCCCCAAATAATCACCCTAATCCCCTCTCTCTCTATAAATGAACACCCTAATCTCAAATCCTCCCCCAATAGTCACGCTCTCTCTCTTTTTCTCAATCAAATCTTCATTCTTCCCAAAACTCTCTCGCTGTCTAAAACGCTATACCCCAAATCGTCCCCGAAGCTCTCTCTCTCAGATTCTCATTCTTAGGTCCTAGGTATCGAACGTTCTGGTACATAAGAGTTTTTTTTTTTTTTTCCCCTATTTCCTGTGGGACATAGAGTTCTCTTTTTCCCCCTATTTCCTGAGAAAGTAGTTGTACTGAAAATCGTATATTTGTGCTATTTTCTTTGTGAAGTGACCGGAATTAAATCTTCTTTTTTTTCCTGAAAGAAAGTGGAATTATATGGATTTATGTGTTAGAAATAAAGAGGAGGTTTGATGGTTCTGTAATTTTTTTATCTTTTTTTTTGAACTTTATTTTGTTAAAAAGTGTAGTTGTTTCATCTTTGGGATACTTAATAGGGCCGGCCGGCTTCACCTAAACCAATGGCAACGGGCCAGGCCTCGAAATTACGCTTAGTGCCGGCCTGGGCATCAAATTTATTCTTGGGGCCCGGCCAGGGCTAGGTTTCAGTCCATTTTTCTCTTTGCGTTCTCTGTATCACTTTAATTTGGATACGTTTTGGTGCCTTTTTTTGAGAAATGTCTCTGTATATTTGTTCAGAACTGACAAGGGTATAAGATGTCTGGAGAAGAGGAAGAAAATGCCGCAGAGCTCAAGATTGGAGAAGGTTTGTTTTACTTTTTTTTTACCTCCATATTTTCTCTCATTTTTGTTAAGAATCTTCCTCTTCCTAGTATTTCATGTTGTTTAACTTTAGCTCTTTTTTTATTTTTGTTTTCATTATATGTTTGTGTATTTATTGTCCTGGTATTATTGTCTATTTGGTTCCTCTCCAACTGATTAGTCTTCATGCCATGTGGTTGTCCTAGAACACTCTTTTAAATCTGAAACTTCTTTCGAGTGCAAAATGCATTCTTTAGGGTATCACATGGCTTGTATCTCCGTTGCAAGTTTATAATCGGGTTGATTGATTGGTTGCTGAAAGCTGATGAAAAAAATTGGTCAGGTTATAACATCCAATTTCTTAGTTAGGTTCCTCTTCTTTGGTGAGGCATTGTTGTGATTTAGAACTCAGTATATCTATGTCAAAGGCATTTAGTGCGTCATTCTTTGGATTGTGATGGCTGTGATCTGAAGAACAGATGGTTTTGAAGAAGTATGTAAAGCTCCTATTTTTAGGAGCTTTGCATTGGAATGGAATATATAGTGTGATTCCTAATATGTTGTACAATTCCTATTGAAGATGTACTAGAGTATGCATTGGAGTTTTAGGTGTGTCCTCCGGAATATCTATGGTGTCAGGTGGTATTTGCGAAGTGGTGATCAAGTTGATATCCAAGGATTAGCTTAAGGTGGGACATGACGGTATGGTTGAGTTTTGGTATAAGATCTTGCATGTGAAGAGTTCATTGCAGTCTTTCCTCTTAATTCTTGTAACCATTGCATATGATAGAAATTTATTCTAAGAAAACTGTCTTAAGAGGTAGAAGGATGGTATTGTGGTGCCCTGGATCTTCGGGATCGGGAGAGTTGCCTCCTTGTGTTGGCTTTTATGATGATTTAATTCGTTGATTTTCTTGAGTAATGTTATTGAGAATGCCGGTTGTTCTTGAACAATATTGGGTACTTATCATTAGTCGACTCTTTATTCACTTTACTCTAGTGGGAAAGGGTCATGTCTTGCTTGCCTCCTTTATGGTATGCTTGCTCATCTAGAAGCGGTCTTTTTCGGTGATTGGTGATGCTTGATCCTTGCTGGCAAGTGCCAACCAGCTTCAGCACCGAGGACTTCATCGTCATGACCTATTCTTCATGCACTAGGAGTAAAGGAATCGTTGACTATTTCTAGAACAGTTGTGTTTTGTCTGGAGCAATTGATCATAGTTCTTGACCTCTTTAGAGTGATTTGTTGGGTGCCTTCTGTAGTCGAAGTCTCTTTTATCGTTGATTGATATGCTGCTGAATAGTACTCGTCCTTTCTTGTTGTTTATCTGTGCCGGAGTGGAAATAGATGACTTTTTAAGACCAATAGGTGATCCAATGAAAATGAAATTGGAGAAAATCAAGCAACATCTCCAAGACTGTAGGCAATATGGGGCATTTCAGGGATTGCTTGGTTTTGGGGAAATTATCCTTGGTGCTATAGGTTTATGATATTTGATGAGTTCAGAACCCGGGTTGTGATATCTGATGCATTTCAGAAGCCGACACACTTTTGAATGGCCTAGATTGTTCTTTTTCTTTTATCAACCGAGTGGCCGTGATCTGAGAGATGTTGGTCCAGAGAATGCTAACACCATGTTAGGAAAGCAGGTCTAGTGTCCTGAGTTTTATCTAGGCTAAAGGGTTGCCTAAAACCTAAAAGAACCACTAAGTTTACAAAATAATAGAAAATATACATTTTTTCTTTGATAATTAACTGAGAAAATTGTACAGATTCAAGGAAAATGAAACTTAAGAGCAATCTGACCAGATAGCCTGCATGTCTAGCACCTAGTGCTACCCCTTGTTATCCTATTCATGACCCCTTCTTGAAAAGACAGCCCAGGCAGCATATGTAAAACTCATTTAAATAGCCCGAGATGTCGAAAATAACTCTAGATAACTAAGAGAACTAGGTCCCTTAGTTGTGAGTGAGTATTATCTTCTATGGGGTTGGCAGCGTTGGCTTGTAGATTCTCAGATTTGGGCCTGAGCTAGTTTCATGGGCTGATCAATGCCTTGTCTAGAAAAAGGAAAATGGAAGTACATCTTGGAAGAAAAATAAATATACTCTTTGTAAGATTTTGAAGCAATATCTTTAGAGCGTGGAATGCGTGCAAGAAGTTCCCACATTAGACTGGCTTAAAAGGTACAAGCATAAAATAGAAAGGGATATCTTCAAAAGAGCAAACGAACTATGCAACCATTAACCCAACACTAATAACACTGGAAAGCCTCAATACTTGACAGACTTCTGGTAATGGTGTATAGTGTACTTCTCTCAGTTGACTAATAATTATGTGTTGCATTCTATTGAGAGTTGACTCAGAACATCCAGCGAGTGTTAAAAAGCTAAACTTAGTATATCAAATGCTTGCTGATTAATACTGAACCATTGCTTTTTGATCGACTATTTTTAAAACAACTTGCAATGTATTCCAAAGGTATCTTATAATAAGCAATGATGTATTCAATGAATCAGTCAGTGGAAGAGTTGTCATCACTGTGGCCCGAATGTTATCAATCCACCTGAAAGATTGTACCCCATTTTTCTGTTAACTGACTTTGTACTTGGAAATCCCATGTGGTACTCTCATTAATGCTAGTACTTGCTGAGATTGGAATTTATATTATGAGTGTGAGACAACTGTCAACTATGTTTTGTTTAGGATTTGGAATATGTATGCATATATGTACCTTGGTTGTGTATATACTAAGGGGTCTCCTTATGAATAGATTCTGACAATTGGACTGGTATTTACAGAGTTTCTTAAGGCCAAGTGTTTGATGAATTGTGAAGTTGCCCTTATTCTGGACCACAAGTATGAACAACTTCAGCAGATGTCTGATGACCCCTCGAATCAGATATCCCAGTGAGTTTTTGTTTTACTTCTTTCTTTGCTTGGAAATAATTACTCCTTTCTTCTCATTCTTTCATGGGCTAATGAGAGTTTATTCAGAATAGTTTGCGCTTAATTTATCTGTTTTGCTTCATTATTCAGTTATATATTGCTGCATCTTCTTGTATAGTTAAAATCTCATGATATTAAGGTTTTTCCTTTCCTTATCCATTGCTCTTTCTTTCTCTCTCTTAATTTTAAATTTTCCTTGTTCTTTAGAGTGTTTGAGAAGTCTCTGCAATATGTGAAGCGCTTCAGTCGCTACAAAAACCCTGATGCAGTCAGGCAGGTTCGAGAGTATCCTTTTTGTCATAAAATCATACGAGGGCTACATCGAAAAATAAAATAAATCATACTGAGGGCTTGTCCACAAAGCAATAAGTGCTACTCAGTAATAGTGGTGACTGTGGGGAAGAGAGAGAGAGAGAGAGGATAATTGCTATGGTTCTCTTGGAATGATGGTTTTGGGAAAGTATTGGCTGCTGTTTACTTTAGTTGGATGCGCTACTTTTGACATGAGATGATTTCTTAACTACATATCATCAGAGTCCTGAGCAGAAACCAGTTGGCAGAATTTGAGGTACGCTCTTAGTGAACTATTGTGTGTAACCAGGATTTTAAAAATCAGTGATCCAGATTGGAATCAGCTGATTCAGATCGGGTTCAATGGGTGGGTGCTTCGAGTCAATGGAACTCGATTAATCATCCCATACCCTCTGAATTTAAATTTTAAAGATTTCTTTCTTTTGTTGTTTGATCCCCAATAACCAAATCCAGATCTGAATCGCCTATCCAAATAGGTTCATTGGAGGGCCGATCCATGATTCTATCCCTGGGTATTCTGATTTGCGATTTACGGTTTACTAAGTGAAGCATTGTTATGTGAAACCTCTCTTCTGCGTGGTGCAGCTGTGTGTGCTCGGCAATCTCTGCCCTGAAACTGTAGAGGAAGCGATAGCGATGGTTCCGTCTATCAAGGTTCTCTGTCTCATGCACACACTCTTTCGGTCCATAGAACTTCTCGTTTAAGTCTTCTCTTTAAGATTACTTCTCTCATACGTTCGCACATACTCTTTTAGATAGAATTTTGGATCCAAGAACTTCTCTTCATAACTCCCTTTTAAGTTTATCGAGAACTTGTTGCTTTGCAGGCAAAGGGGCGCTCTAATAACGATGACGATGCGATTGAGAAGATGTTAAATGATCTAGCACTTATCAAGAAATTCGAATAGAAAGTGGGATCTGCTTAGTGTGTAGCCTTCTTCTGCTGCCCCTATGCTTCTGTCTCATTTTTTCTGTGGCTTCGGTTCCCTGAGCTACCAACAAACTAAAGGAGCTGAGTGAAGACACCTTGTTGATGCAACTGTGTAGACTTGGTTTTATATGTGCTTAATCTGAGAATATGTGATATTGTTTTTTGCTCTCTTTCAACTGTCTAATCAATTAGATCGATATGATCTCTATATGCATATGAATTAGGCCTTGTGTAAATTATGTGTATTGAAATATTGAAAGCTCATTCAAGAAATCGATGATCCTTTCACTTCCACTTGGGGTTTTCAAGTATAGGTCTATGCCCAAGGAAGTGAGTGCACATTTTGCTCCCGCAGAACATATAATCTTTTATGAAAGGGAAAGTGTTTAGTGAGTTGGCTGACACACACTATTCTTCAGCGGTCTCCCTACAAAACAAACATATCTCAAAGATGAATTTTTTATTTAAAATTTTAGAGTTTGATAATCTCAATCATGACAATGATCTAAATTTGAAAATTTTCTTTTTTAAAAAGTTCAAGTGTTAATGTTTGGAATTCCTTTCTTCGCCGTCTATTTTAACTTTTGCTGGATGTAATATTTCTTTAACATCCATCTTAGAGATGGACCTTAGATAGACAAGGGACCAGTAGGTAATAGGTGAACTTATCAAAACGATGTCCTTTATGAAAATGGTTATGAAAGAGTTTCAATAAATACTTCAAAATCATCTCAAATTTTATAATATTTGATAAAATAAAAAATATAGATTTTAAAGTAGTAGTATGGCAAAAATATTTTTCAAAACATGGATAGGTTGTGTGGATCGGCACACATTTATTTGTTCAAACAGAGCATTTGGGATTAGAGAAAGAAAAATGAAAACAGGGGTGTAAGTTCCATCCTTTTTAAAGAGAAGAAAAGATGCAGATTTTTATCCCTTTTGAGAATAAAGGGTGAAGATCTAGCAGCCCAAAGAGAGAGAAATAGGGTTTGATTTCTGGCTCCTTCGAGAGAGAGAGAGAGTTGAAAGGGGGTAGATTTGCCTCGTTTTAGAGAGAGATAAAGGGGGTGGAACCACCTTTGAGAGAGAGAGAGATTTGAAAGGGGTTAGATTTGCCCCGTTTTAGAGAGAGAAAAAGGCCTTTGAGAGAGATGAAGAGAAGAAAAGGGGGCTGAAGCTGGCCCCTGGAGCTTACCCATGCCGAGGTCGTTTTGTGAAGTTTGAGTGGACTCATCCAAATAGTAGAGCTCTAAAGACTTTTATCCAGAACAAGAACAGTTAGAGAGGAATAGGCCGAGTGAGGTACAGAATCCGATTTGGATCGCCTAGTTCCAAAGGAAAACTGTTTTATGTGTTACGCTACATGGAGGAATAAAGTCGCTTTAACGAGTTTTATCCAGAACAAGAACAGTTAGAGAGGAATAGGCCGAGTGAGGTACAGAATCCGATTTGGATCGCCTAGTTCCAAATGAAAACTGTTTTATGTGATAGGCTACATCGAGGCATAAAGTTGCTCCAAAGAAAAATACGAACAATGGCCTTAATATTTCTTTCAAGAAGTATCATTTTTACCTTGCAAGATTTTCTTCTACACATTAATCATCTCCAAGTCACATTAGAGATTATATATTCCTTAAAGATTAAAGCCAGGGTGAGGTTTGTGTGAGGTTTCAAATTTAAACAATGAAAGTAAGACACACCTTTAAATTTTGTCATAATTGACATCGAAAAATTGGAATCTATTTTTTTATATAATTATAAAATTTTACTCTCCAAAAATAGTTAAATTCGAATGAAGCAGACTCTCACCCTACCTTCTCAATGGCCGGGAGAATCCGAATGGCCTTCTCTCCATTAACTCGAGAGCTCCTGCGCACAAAGGCCTCCCCCTTGAACCCGGACTTCCGTACAACTGAATACCCAATCATCTCTCTCATTGACACATGCGGATCACTGACAGAGTTCCACCAAATCCACGCCCTCATGCTCGTCTGCGGTCTCTCTAACGACGCCTTTGCTGCAAGCAGGGCCGTCCAATTCCTCGCCTCCGTGCCATCGGACGGCCCGGATCGCGCTATCCTCGTATTCACACACACACCAGAACCAGACGCCTTTACCTGTAACACCATAATTAAGAGCTTAATTAAAAATAATTCCCTCAAAAAGGCCTTGAAATTCTATTACCACCACATGTTAGAGAGGGAGATTCAGCCGAATCACTGCACATTCCCGCTTTT
Organism: Amborella trichopoda; assembly: GCF_000471905.2. Next base: position 2,458,122 of record NW_006499435.1, read on the forward strand.
GGTGAAGATTTCTTCAGAATTGAAGTGGGTTTTGGAGGGAGAGAAAAACCATTGTTGGGTTTTGAAGCTTGGGCTTGAATGGGATCTTTATGTTAGGAATTCTCTGGTTCATATGTATTCCATATTTGGAAATTTAATGGCTGCTCGCCGACTGTTCGATACGAGTTTGGAGCTAGATATTGTGTCGTATAATTCAATGGTTGATGGGTATGCTAAAAATGGAGAGGTTGCACTTGCTAGGGAGATGTTTGATGAGATGCCTCAAAGAAACATGGTTTCATGGAATTCGATGGTTAATGGGTATTGCGTGGTGGGAGACATGGAAGCCGCTGTCAATCTTTTCCAGATGATGCCTGTTAGAAATGAAGTCTCTTGGAATGCCATGATCAATGGGTATGCCAAACAGGAAAATTTCTTTCAGGCAAAGGATTTATTTGATAGAATGCCTAAGAGAAACTTGGTTTCTTGGAATACTATGATTGCACTCTGCATTAGGACTAAGAATTATGAAGCGGGTCTCAAATTGTTTGATGAGATGTGTGCTTTTGGCCTCCGGCCAAATGAGGCCACGCTTGTAAGTGTGCTTTGTGCATGCGCTCACACAGGTGAGCTCAATCGTGGGAAATGGGTCCATTCATATATAAACGAAAACAAAAGCGAAATAGAGTTCGATGCTCTATTGGGCACTGCTCTATTGACAATGTATGCAAAATGTGGAAGCATTGAAGACTCTCGAAAGGTTTTCAATGAGATGCCTGAAAAGAATGTGGTTTCTTGGAATGCTATAATTGGGGCTTATGCTACAAATGGGGGTGGTCAAAAGGCTCTGGATATGTTTACCGAGATGCAAAAGATGGGTGTTAAGCCTAATCAGGCTACCTTCATTTGTGTTCTTAGTGCTTGCACTCGTGCAGGGCTAGTGGTCGAGGGGTGTTGGTATTTTGACTTGATGAGTCGAACATATGGGATCGAGCCTAAGGTCGAGCACTGTGGTTGTATGATTGTCCTGCTTAGAAGAGCTGGTTTACTTTGTGACTTTAAAGAGTTAATTGGTCAAATGCCTATGGAACTCGGTGAGCGCATAGCTAAGAGGGTTATTGATATGGAGCCTCAAAATATTGGGCCTTACTTGTTATTATCACATATATATGCAGCCAATGGCAGATGGGACGATGTTGAGAAGGTGAGGAGGATGATAAAGAATAGGGTTTCAGAGGAGAAGCCAGGGTGTAGTCTGGTTGAGGTTGATAGGTTTGGTGTTAATTCAATTGTGGGTGATGGTTTGGTTCATAAGACGAGTATGATGTATTCTATGTTGGCTGAGGTGGCGACGCACATGAAGAGCTCAGGAAGTTGAGATGGAGAAGAAATTTAAAAATTAATTGCAAGTTCCAATGCATCAACAGTGATGTATTGTAATGTTGCTCGAGTTGGATCGAGAGAGAAAAAGGTGGAACTGGTGTGAAATTTGGTAAAGCCAAAACATTTAAAGTTTTGGGGTTTGACATTTATAGGTTTTCAAGCCAAGGCTTCGAGGAGTAGAGTATGATATATCGTATATGGCATTGAGGGCTCCTCATATATCGATGGCTTGGGCTTGAGTTTGGTGATACTGCAAAATGCTTTTGAGGCTAGAGAGGTGAATGTTCTATATTGGCTTGAGATGAAGCTATAAAGCCAATTCTTTGGAGTGAAAACGTGCCAAATGTGAAGGAGGAAGCAAAGTTGACAGAAATATGATAAACAATCAAGTCAAAACTCTTGGCCCCAATTTTAAGGATGCAAGTAAACTACAAACCCGATGAAAAGTGAATAAGGTCTGAAGATAATAATGAAGGGCACATTAATCCTAAATTTTCTAGTAAACACGGAGCCGGATCGAAGCGTTTGAAGGCTCTGACATTGACATCGGTGCCCCAATGAATTTGCCTTAAATGATAATAATCATTGCTGTTGAAGATAAAATGATGCCTTGGTCATGGCTTTTTACAGTGTGGAGTTAGCTATTTGAAGACAGAATGCCCTTGAAGAGGACAAGGAAACTGACTACAAATTAATTAAGAAAGGAAAATGATCTACTGGTTTAGACTTAGAGCCTTTCTCATTGAAATTGAGAAGTTTTTGGCTGAAGAATTAGTAATCTGATAAAGAGGATGGATAATGTAGATATTGAAGACACTCCTCAAGTTATTCTCTTGAGAAATTTGGCCAAATGAATTATAATGAAAGTGCATATCATGGTCTTTCACACATGCACGCATTATCTTCATTGATGGAGTGGCTAGATTCTCGATTCGGCCCCATGTTCGCTACCTGTATTTCTTTATAATGTGTGCACATTTGGCGATGCCATGGATGAAGCAATCCCAGTGCCACAAAATACTGTAGTGCCCCATAAGTCCAATTTTCACCTTGGCTTATTGAGTTTGAAGCATTTTTTATGAACATGCGAAAACTTGAATTGGATAGTCGAGAGAAAGTGTTGCAAGACGAGCAACTTGGCATCTATTTACTTATCCTAATTCCTGATTTTTGAGATAGGGACGGTCGATAGCAAGCCTTTTGATCCTTACTTTTGGCCTGCAAGTGAGAGACCCAGTGGTCTCTATTAAGTGTTTTCTTACTCAATATTTCACCAAGTTAGAGACCCCATATCTCAGTTGCTTTCAGTTCCACTGATAACTTCAAAAACCGCTGACCATTTCAAAAATAGGTAGGGCCTATATTCCCCACTGAATTATACCCCAAAAAAAAAAAGAAAAGTCGCACATGCTGCAACCTATGCTAGGGAGCGCATAGTAGGCTTTTGCTGGAGCATTTTGTACATTTATTTTAACGGTATTCTGTACATTTATTCTCAGGCAACAGGGTTACTTAGTGGTTTTTTTATATCAAATTTTGCGATACTCATAAAAGTCACCAAATTTTAGAGATTTATAAATTTGGATTTCAGCTCTCACGATTTAGATCGGAAGAGGTTGCAATAAAAAATTCGGGCCCCATGAATATTCCAAAGATGGATGTTGCCTGAGGGAGTGAATAGTAAAAATGCCTCTTGTAGTAGTAGCATATAATCCCTGGCTATTTTTTTTAGTGTGATCCATATCAATTTAAATGGGATACAGTTTCCATTAGGCCCAAGGCTTATGGAAAAAAAAAAGTAAAGGCTCATTTCGAAATCTTGTTTAGAGAACGCTTTGGACATAGGAGATCTCTAAGATGATTCTGAACTTTATTTCTACCGCCAATTATGAAATTTGTAGCTCAAAAAATGATACAGATCTATTCTTTATGCAACAATATAGACCAATTTTAGGACTTGAAATTCTATTCTTTTTTATCAAGGTCAAGATGATCGGGTGTGGTTTGTATAAAGTACCCAGCTCAAACAATCAAAGGTGCGCCTCTAAATGTTGCCATAAGATGTTTTATTGTTCTTATTGTTCATTGCTCTAACGATATCATAAAAATCTATTTCCACCTCTATTTTAAAAAAAATAAAAATAAACAATGTATTTCTACCCCTAAATATATTTGAAAATAGATGGTCCGAATAATGTGTTATAAGATGAACTATTTTTAAGATTTTAAAATTTTTCTTTTCATATCCTTATATCCCATAGTCAAGATGATCAATTGGAGAGGTTTTGAGCATCAAAAGAGCCTTCGCACATATTGAATCCCTATTTCAAATCACCGATTGCACGAGAAATTCAGTAGAGGTTTTCGGATGACTTAGAGAGAGAGAGAGGGATGATTTATATACATTAATGTGCGGTGAATCTTTTTTGTTCAATGGATTACAAGATAGGGCAGAGAAACCTCAATTATTCATAATGTATCCTTAACTAGAGAGTCGTTCGTTTTTTTTTATTGGCGTAGAGAGAGAGATGATTTTTCTTTTATTTGCAGAGGGAGAGAGAGCCGATTGTGGTTACTACTTCACACGCGTTATCCTCATTAACTACAAAGAGGTATTTATTCACTATAACTTCCTTCTACCTCGTCGATATGGGATAATGTGAAGGTATTAACTTGAAACATTACTATTTGTTTGCGCTTTTAATACTACTAAGTAACATGTGGCTTACTGGTTATAACTTTCTCTTTTCATGTGCTCCATGTGGAGGGGTGTGGGTTTCATTCTCCTCTCCATGTGGAGTGGCGTGGGTTCCATTCTCCTCTCCATGTGGAGGGGCGTGGGTTCCATTCTCCTTGGGACGAAAGCATGACGAAAGGTCTACATTCTCCTCTCCATGTGGAGGGGGGTTCCATTCTCCTTGGGACGAAAGCATGACAAAAGGTCTCCATTCTCCTCGTCATGTGGAGGGGAGTTCCATTCTCCTTGGGACGTCCCAAGGGCATGGGTTCCATGGCGTGGGTTCCATTCTCCTCTCCATGTGGAGGGGCAGGCGTGGGTTCCATTCTCCGTGGGACGACAGCATGACGCTTGTGACGAAAGCATGACGAAAGGTTTCCATTCTCCTCTCCATGTGGA
>NW_006499435.1:2479968-2494039 GCF_000471905.2 Amborella trichopoda
CAAGGTGTACAGACATAAAGGTTAGTGTACTTTTTAAAATTTACAAAAATGCTCATTGAAGAATCGGCGGGCCATGACGTCATGAATCGAAGAATCGGGAGAATCATGACATCACATGGCGATTTACGGCATGGTAGAACCGGGTGATTTTCGATATTTCACTGGATCCAGCTCAGGTCTGCCGGTTCCCGAGTCATGAATTGAAGAATCAGGAGAATCATGACGTCACATGGCGATTTACGGCATGGAATCGCTGGTTCTTCTCTAAAACCTCACGATTTTCGATATTTCACTGGAACCGAATCATGAATTGAAAAATCAGGAGACATCACATGGCGAATTGAAGAACCGTGCGATTTTCGATATTTCACTGGAACCGGCTCGGGTCTGCCTGTTCTCGAGTCATGAATCGAAGAATCAGGATAATCATGACGTCACATGGAGATTTACGGCATGGAATCGCTGGTTCTTCTCTAGAACCGGGCGATTCTTGATATTTCACTGGAACCGAGTCATGAATCGAAGAATCGGGAGACGTCACATGGCGATTTACGACATGGAATCGCCTATTCTTCTCTAGAATCGGGCGATGAATCGAAGAATCGGGAGAATCATGACGTCACATGGCGATTTACGACATGGAATCGTCGATTCTTCTCTAAAACTAGGCAATTCCGATATTTCACTGGAACCGAGTCATGAATCGAAGAATCGAGGGACGTCACATGGTGATTTACGGCATGGAATCGCCGGTTCTTCTCTAGAACCGGGCGATTTCCTATATTTCACTAGAACCGACTCGGGTCTGCCGGTTCTCGAGTCGAATCGAACTCGCCGACTTTTGAATCACTGCTACTAAGTAACATGTGGCTTACTGGTTATAACTTTCTTTCTGCATGAAGGGCGTGGGTTCCATTCTCCTGTAACATGTGCTGCATGGAGGGGGTGGGTTCCATTCTCCTATAATATGTGCTGCATGGAGGGCGTGGGTTCCATTCTCCTGTAACATATGACTTACTGGTTATAACTTTCTTTCTGCATGGAGGGCGTGGGTTTCATTCTCCTTGGGACGCATGGAGGGCGTGGGTTTCATTCTCCTTGGGATGAACGGGGGTTCTCTTATCAACTATTTTTCTTGTCAATTTTTTTTTTTCTTGTCAATTTTTTTTTTTGAGGTCTAATTTTTTTCTTATAAATATTTTTCTTGTCAATTTTATTTTTTTGAGGTCAAATTTTTTTCTTATAAAAAAAATGAAAGGTTTTTTTATCAATTTCGTTTTTTGTCAAATTTTTTTATTATAAAAAAATGAAAGGTTTTTTTATCAATTTCGAATTTTATCAAATTTTTTTCTCATCAATAAAATAAAATTTTTATTATAAAAAAAAATGAAAGGTTCTTATCAATTATTTTTCTTGTCAAATTTCTTTTTTTTGTCAAAAAAATAAAAAGTTTTTGTCAAAAAAAAAAAAATGGTAATAAAAAGTTATTTTCAAAAAAAAAAAAGTTCTTATAAAAAAATAATAATGCAACAAGTATTTTTGTCATAAGAAAAAAATGAAAGGTTTTTTTTATCAATTTCGCTTTTTATCAAATTTTTTTCTTATCAAAAAAATTAAAGGTTTTTTTTATCAATTTTTCTTTATGTTAAATTTTTTTCTTATCAATAAAATAAAAAGTTTCTTATAAAAAAGAATGAAAGGTTCTTATCAATTACTTTTCTTGTCAAATTTATTTTTTTTTTTCAAAAAAATAAAAGGTTTTTGTTAAAAAATAAAAAGTAATAAAAAGTTATTGTCAAAAAAAAAAGTTCTTAAAAAATAAAATAAAAATACAACATGTATTTTTTGTCAAAAAAAAGGTTCTTGCTAAAAACAAAAAAAAATGTAATAAGACAAACATTTCTTGTAAAAAAATAAAACGTTTTTATCAAAAAAACTAAAATGTTTTTATAAAAAAATCATTCTTTATTGTATTCCATGTATAATTATATACTTCATCCACGATAGTTCTATAATTTTTATTTTATGCAATGTAATATAATAGTTAAAATAAGTTCATACATAGAAAAAATATCTAAATATTCACATATTGATAAAAAAAATAGAAATTAATAATATAGTATCTCGATTTCTTATTGGATTCCTAAAAAACAACATTTTATAATAAATATTAATAAATTTTTTATATTTTTTTTACAGCTTAATTTGATCTATTCGACCGATTTTTGATCCGAATCGTCGATCCACCGATCCAGATGGATTTTTGGGGTGCCCGATCTGAGCCGTAGATCCATTTTTTAAACCAATAGTTCATACTCAATTTTGACAATAACTCCTTCGATAACTTAGGTGCAGCTGGTTTTGATGGACTCACTAAAAATAGTATGTTCACATCATTTATTCATATTCAGGGCCTTATGGATTTACTACTCCAAATGAGGCCGAAGCTTGGGGTTTACTAGAAGGACTGAAAGGAATTATCCAAGGAGACCGTATAGGAGAAGCCAATATTTCATGAAGGTTAAGGTCTATTTTTCATACGATTAGGGGACACTTCGATGGGATTAAATGCTGAAATCCATTGTTACCGGGAGGCTAATGAAGAAGCAGATGCTTTAGCAAAAAGGTCGTTAACTCCTCTTCCTTGATGGCGACCTTTTTCTAGTGATTCTTCCTTCTTTCTCATACATCTTGTAATCTTTTAAAGACTTAATAAAAATCATGTTAATGTTAAAAAAGAAGAAGAGATGCTTAGTCAAAAGAGTTTTAATTGTAGAGAAAGAGAGAGAGAGATGAATTTGGCTTATTGCTTAATGGGACATACAAAATCCATTAATGAGATGACATGAGAGAGAGATTTGGAGAGAAGAGGTGATTAGAGAGAGATGAATTGCTTAATCGTTTTTGCTTGATAGTGCCAAATGGATTAATAAGGGGGTACAGAGAGAAAGAGATTTGGGCACACGAGGTCATTAGGGTAAAAGACAGGCACCATTTGACACACTTCACTTATATTAACCAATCGAACAAGAAAGCAAGTGGATCAGAGGCTTGGGAACAGAGACGAGGTTTGGGAAGGTTGCGAAGCTAAGGCATGGCCTCACGCTACCGACCCTAGCAACAAGTACCCTCTCTCTCTCTCTCTCTCTCTAAAATGAATAAACCGTGTGTTTTTCCCCGCTCTTTTCCCCTTTCTGCTCAGATGCACTAGCCGTTACTCTTTACCGAATAATCCTCTTCCATTTCGCGCCAAATTCCTCTAATGAACCTAGGGTTTTCCCTTTCAATTTTGCAGGCTACAGCTCGCCAGCAGAAGTCTAAGAAGAAGAAGAAGAGGAGGAGGATGACAATTAGGGTTTTGAACCTACTATTCTGTAGAAAAATGGGACTGGAGGTTGCAAAGGGGGCAAAAGTTGGGGTTTTGGAGTGTGACTAAGAAGACGGGGAAGAAGAAGCTAGGTTTTGGCCTTACATTTCTATGGAGACATGGTCTGGTTAGGTAGAAAGCCGGAGCTTTTAATTTGGGGGAAAAGATTAGGGTTTTGATTTTCTGTTATGGGGACGCGAATTCCAGTTCCGCATTACAATGTGCGGTCTTCAGACTCGTTTATAGCGGGTTCGTTGCATGATCTCAACACAGTGGATGCGAGGCCTGGCGAAATCGAAGGGATTAGCGATGTTGATAGAGATGCAGTTACAGGAGATACATTGGAGAATGAAGATGATTCAAATTCAGCTGTGAGTTTACTTATTTGCTTTTCTCCTTCTCCTTTTATTTATTTTTTATTTTTTTATTTTTTTTATTTTTTTTAGTTTTTTATTTTTTTTATTTTTTTTATTTATTTTTTAACTTTGCCAATGTCTCAAAAAGTATTCTCCTTTTTATTTATTTATTTCCTTTTATTTTTGGCTTTTTTCTTCGCTGATGTCTCAAAAAATCTCTTTATTTTGGTGACTTAATGGGTGGATGAGCATCTGTTGTGTTCATATGCGTAAATGGCCAAATCCTTTTTGAAATATTGTGAGCTTCTTTAGCTGGTAGATTTCTTATACTATATAAGCAATATGAATGATACAATTGAATGCCCAAAATTACATGATCCTAACAAATTTCTTAACATTTTTTATATCTAATGACATTCCTGTCATTTCTTTGGCAATCCTAACATTGTTATTCCTAGTGGTTCTTTTTTCATAAGAGTAGGATCTCTTTTTGTGCTAAATGGAAGGTGAAGATCTCTTTCTTTTACGATTATTTCTTAGAAATAATGGCTCATTGTATCAACAGCTGACAAAAAAAAAAGGAAAACAAAAAGGGTTTTCTCTATAAACTTCATTTTCCTTTGTTCAGTCATGTTACTTAAAGTGTTTCTTTACATTTCTTGAATACTTTGATGGTATTGCAGCTTGAACTTGTTGGTTTTGAAAGCCATCCATTGGTTTTCAATTTCGACAATCCACTGGAAATTCTACTAGCCATGTTGAAAGAATAATTGTAATACGATAAAACTTTATGTGGTAGCTTTTTGGCTAAGTAGTTGTAGAAATTGTTTTTGATTTTCTAAAAGAATATAAAGTAACCATCATGATTTTGTGATTTTATTTCTTGTTAATCTACTGTGATAAAATGTTTTTTCATGTGAATATTTGTGTCCTGTTGTTTCAAGATATTGGCTTCTCTATCCTCTGGAAAATTTTCTTCACATAATGACTCTGTCTATTAGTAATAGTGTCTTTTTATTAGGATTGTATACATGATTCATATAGGAGTTCGTTGCCATTGCATGGCGTTGGTGGAGTGCAAGATGATCAGGCTCCCCTTGAAAGTAGTGAATCCTCAAGGCCACCCTATGATATATTCTCACTCGAAGGTGATTTCTATTTTGTACTTCTTTTAGCTTTACCAAGTGCAATTTATTAGTTGGAATATTGATTCTTGCAAATATTTGTGAGACAGATATTTTGCCAATTGAAACAGCAAGAGCAAGGTTTTTGCAATTTATTGCGGATCATTTTCTTCAAGAACATGTGATTGAGGTTCCAGATTGCTCAAATGTAGATTACACTACCCAATCTGGACAAGATAATATTAACAAGAGAAAATCAAGGGGAACCCAGTATGAAGGGGACCCGAGGTTTGTCTTACCCTTGATGTATGTGGCTAACTTATACGAGACATTAGTGAATGATGTGAATTTGAGGCTTGCTTCTGTGAATGGAGTTCGTGAGAAGACCATGGGTGTAGCTCTTGAAGCAGCTGGTGGATTGTACAGAAGGCTTGCAAAAAAGTTTCCTAAAAAAGGTGGAACATGGCTCTTGACTTTGCATTTTAAGTGACATTAGAGGGCTTTCCAAATTAGTTTTGTGCTTTACGTGTGACTTTTTGTGATATTTGAACTACTCAGTGACTTTTATTCTATGGTTCCGTAGGACCTTACACATTTAGGAGACGGGAATTAGCTACATCTGTTGAGACAAGATCACGATTCCCAGAGTTAGTGATACAAGAAGAGAAACGTGTTCGTTTTGTGGTCGTTAATGGTTTGGAGATTGTAGAGAAACCGAATAACATCCTTCCTGAGGATGCTGATTGGTAAGTTCTGATAATCTTACACGCTGAATACCTAGAATGATTCTCCTTCTCGTGTCATACTTTCTTCTGTGTTGGACAGCTATGCATTACTTACAATGTTTATAAAAAAGAAATATCGATCTTTCTTAGAATCTTTTAACATATAAAAGCACATCACTTTACTGCTCTTTTATGGAGGAAGATCTTGGGTGATGGTTGTAATCAGCCTTTTGTCTTACTTGATATTAATTTCCTTTTTCAAATTTGTTTTTTGTAGCATTTTGTCCATAATTTGCGGAAGAATGTTTTGTATGGTTCTCATGATGGCATCTTAGGAGTTGTGAGGTTTTGATGTAAGGGAGATTGTGCAAACTTTGCTATCCCTATGATTTTTGAGGCAATAAAGATTTTCAAGGATTGGCAGATGTTGCAAACTTGCTGGTAGTATTTCATTAAAATCAATGGGCATGTAGTTATTCATATTATGGTCTAGCAGGTTTTGTGAGTTAACTGAGTTTTGGTTTCTTCTATATGAGCATAGATGAATTCAAGTTGATCTTTTGTTATTCAGCTAGTAGCTATCAGGGTTAACAATCCTGAAGAAGGCACATCTGTGCTTGAACCTTGCCTGTTCTCTGTTGGTTATTCAGCAAGGGAATTACATTCTCTGGCTCAAGCTACAAGTTTCCCAGACACAGCTGCTGCAATGTTAGAGTCTAAATTCTTTTGAGTTGGTTGGTTTTGATCCACAGCTCTCCTTGTGACATTAACAAATACAGTTGCTCAATTCCAATAGTGGAATCTTCCACTTTGTGGCAAGTGCTGAGAATATAAAACATCCTAATTTTCTTATGAGCCATATGTTTTCCTAATGCCAGAAGAAAGGATAAGTTATTTCAGCAGTATTCATAATGCATAAACATTCATGATCTCCTGCATATTATTACTGTTGGGCTATTTTTTCCAAGTATTTAAACATATAGCTCTATCAATATTTATGTTGTGCCATTTATATCTGTCACGGGTAATTTTTTTCTTATTGTGGACTACTATTCTCTCTTTTTACTTTTTCTTTTTCTGGAGTATCCAAGAGTGTTTGTTTCTTTATATCCTCGATGACCATCTTGTACTGCTCTGGTTCAGGTTCAGACGCATGACTGGCCGGCATGAAGTGGCTATCTCAGCTAGAGACTACAAATTTTATTCACCCAGGCATAAATACAGACGCCTCTCCCAGCATTCTGTTTCTAATATTCCAGGGCTTTCAGTGAGTTTGTTGACCAATTTGACACACAATGTAGTATTGGGCTTGTTTGTTAGTGGACTTTTGATTATTATTATTATTATTTTTTCCATAAATGCAGGCATTCCCCAGTGCAGAGGGTTCTTTAGCGCTCGTTACAGTTACAGGGGCACGAAATCCTGTCAATGAAGTAAGATTCCTTGTTGTTCTTGTAAGATTATCTTTGTGGAATCTAGCTTATGTTTAGTGCCATATCATATACATTGGAGAGATTTAGGTAATTCATGGTACTTAAGTAGAGGGAAGTTTGTGGAATGCCTGGAATGTGGTTACATTGTACAGGATGTGGTGTATCTTGCATGGCTTTTGGGTTGTGTTTTGTGGTTCTTGGATCTACAGTCATAAGGCATAAATCCAGCTATTGCCAATTTTCAATCATCTGGGTCTGATGTTCACAAGAGAAACTGTTTCTATTTATTCAATTTCTATGGTCTTTTGATTGGAGATATGATTGAGCATTTGTCCTATTGTCAGTCACTACAACTTCTCGTATGGCTTGGTATGCATTTATATCGCCTTTTTAGTTGCGGTTTGTGGGTTCCTGTATCTACAGTCATAGCCCCTACCATGGCTAGTTCGCAGTCATCTGTAACAGATGGTGTCAACAGAAACTGTTTCCTATTTGTTCAGTTTCTATGGTCTTGTGATGGAGACATGATAGTTTCAATGGTGAAACCTTCATACATATATCTATAAACAAGGGAAGAAGAGAATGAAGCTTGCTTCTTCTTTTTTCGGTCCATTTTATTATCACTGACTACCATAGGAGCCAGATTACCTACGTACCTCATGGGCAGGGGAGTGGAATGAGGAGCATTTGGGGGTAGGTGAATATATCTGATATTCATTGCTCGTCTGTGTAATGTGGTGCATTCTTACGATCTCTCTATTTCTTTCATTCAATGCATTGATTTTTATTTTACAAATTGCCATTCACCCTTTTACTTTACTGAGTCCTTTCCTGCATTTGCTTGCGACGCATATTCCAATGGTATGGCACAATTTCCATCCTATTTATTTGTTATCACCAATTAATATCTTATTTTCTTACGTACCAGTTTCATGTTTTTTATCCTAAAGTTTCTATCCCTAGCATTCAATAGTTGATTGAGTCCAGCATTCCATATCAGGTTCTTTTCTATATTTAGGTGCCATGGTGCACCACTGTCATAGGCTCTTGGCAAGTTTGGAATGGCAGTTACTGGCGATCGTTGCATTCAATAAATCTAGGGAGCCTTCTTTTCCTTTTTCTTGGAAAATATAAAAATTCTGGGGCATCGTTTGTAGTTTGGTGTGGTTATTGCCATTTTCCTTGTTATAATTACATGAGATAACCATGATATATATGTGTCCTCAATTTGCCAGCCACAAAGCCAGCAGCAGTCTCCAGTCAAACATTTGCCAATATTATCACCACAATCCCAGCTTCATCAGCCAATGCATCAAAGCCAACACACGAGTCACTTGTCTCATTTGGGCCATACGCATCAATGTTGTACAAATTCTTCTCATTCATCAGAGACCTCCCATGCTCATCACTCTCCAACCACCATGCCACAGCATATGTGTTGCATACAACCCCACTCTGGATCACGTTTGAATGTTCTTGTGAGTATATTTCTTGTTGATAATCTCATTGTTGTTTCTGAAACTTATTTTTGTTGTTCATCTTTTTAGTGTTGCTTGCATACTTGGATTGATGTTTGTAATAGTCTGACTTGTCTGTGCTTGTACACTCAGAACTATACATAGCTCAATCCACCTCCCTCTTAGAGCACATTGTCACTAGGTAGGGGCTTTCGTGTTGTTTGCCAAGGGCGGAGAAGAATTTAGAATACATGGGTATTTCTTAACCTAAATGGGGCCCTTAAATGCAAGCCGATGACTAGCTAATGCTGTTTTTTTTAATCATTATCTTAGTTTCAATAATGGTATGGAACATTAGCTTCTTGTTAACATTTGCCATTTTGACATTGTTGCCCTAGTGTGGTAAAATTTTGTTCTGCTCTTCACAAAATGACATAAAATCCTGTTTTCTGCCCCTTAAAATAGGGGTGTTAATTGTGCAAAATGGCACATGCATTTTGGCAAACCATATTACATGGTCCACTTTTGCTTGACCGTCCCCAGCTCAGTTTACCCAAGTACCCACTCCAAATTACCTTACTGCTAATCTTGTTTGTGCTTGATTATTTATGCAACTCGTTCACTTTTGCAACTTTCCTCTTTTTAAGTATTTTATCTTGTTTAGTAATTGCTAATGCATTTCATGATTTTATTTTCAGCCAACAAGTCCTGCCAAGTTCTGTGATGAATGTGGGGCAATGTATTTGAGAGAGACCTCCAAGTTTTGCTCAGAATGTGGAGTTAAGAGGCTAGGCACTTGACCCATGCCTATTTATTATTGCTCGAATTTTGAAAATACTGAGAAGCCATGCTTTTCTATGATCCCCTTGAGCTTTGTGGGCACAAATAAACAAAAGATGCTCAAGTTCTTTGTGATCGTGTATGCCTTGGGGTTACAAGTAATGTAAAAATTCGTGTAAAATCTTACGTATTGTCATATACACTGTGCATAAGAAATCTGTAGTTTCATAAATGGTTTGGGATCCTAAGTTGCTCGATTTTGTTGCTAGCTTGCATTTTTAATCTAATAGATATTAGTGTTGTGAATGAACAACTTGGGGTCAGAAAGAGTTTATTTAATGAAACCTTGGGAATTCTTCTAAGGATCTTAAGCAGTGAATGATCTCATGATGGAAATATATAGTTTTTCTTCACCCTTCCCACTTTCTGTCAACTAGTGCAATTTGGTTCTTCGACTTTGTTATGGCTTACACATGTAATTGGTATTAGAGAAATATTTTTTTTGGAATTTTATGCATGATTAGATCTGTGCATTGTGTTGTGTTGTGTGTGTGTGTGTGTGTGAGAGAGAGAGAGAGAGAGAGAGAGAGAGAGAGAGTAGTGTGTCTTGTACAACTGTATTGTGACAATGACATGCACGTCTCTCTCTCTCTCTCACAAAAACAAGAAACTCCCCAAAACTCTGGGACAGATCAGTTCTTGGGTCTCTGCTGTTGATGAGAAAAGACACTGGGTTTCGGTGAACTTTTAGGAGTTTTTCACCGCTTCTAATTCTTGGGTTTCTTCCAAATTCACTAGAGGAGCAAACCCCATTTAAGAACCACGACTTTTTGCTCTTTTTTCTACTGATCTCCTATTTCGAAACAAAGAGATGGCTTCTAAGCTCCTCTGACCGACATACCGATGGTCAAGATGGACTGGATGCTCCTCCAAGTTTTGAGTTGAGGTTTTTGGTTACAATTGACCAACGTATCCAAAATCGGATAAACTTTTTTCAAGATTTTGTTGGAAATAAACTAATCAGTAAATTTTTGTGTCCTTAGATGGGATTGTACATTGTGAGACCATTTTCCCTTGGTAGAAGAGATCATAATCACTTGCAGCCAACAAATATTAAATTTGACAAAATAGCATATACCCAGCTACCTAATTTATATTCAAAGGTGAAAGGTGATTGTGACCTTGTATCAAAGGTAAATATCTATTGTGCCTTTTCCCTAGTCTTTTAGGTTTCAATTAGTAGTTTTTGGTGAATGTTAAGGACATGACGATGGTTTGGCATTTGAGAAATTCAGACACTCTTTATTGGTTTTTTATGTTGAAATCTTACTGTATTAAGTATTTCAACGTCACCTAAACTCACAATGCCCCATGTGTCTAAGAACATGTGTCTCCTCAAACACCAATATTGGGGTTGGCTCAATTGAAACTTGTAGCCATGTCAAATGTTGTTGTACGTGTTTCTATCTTTTGCAATGTATAGATATTCTAAGGCAAATTGTATTTGTTTGTTTTTTGTGAGGTTTGGTTTTGCCAGTACGAAACACCTTCCTACAAGGATAGATGAACTCACAATTCTAATCAAATTGCACAAGAGCACAAAATTTATTATATGACCCCATATGGAAAGAGCCAAGAAGTAAAACAGAAAACCCTTAATGATGTTATAACTGACTCGACTACAAGTATTTAAATTCAAGGGTGGCGCTATGAATGTCATAATTGCCCATGCGAATTAGACAATCTGTACAGAGATAGAACACTTATAACATGCGGCGTTTTAAGACTTGGAATTAGGTTTTGGATTTCCCAACCTGGCAATGGGCCAAGCCAGCCCTGGCCTAGTTCCTACTGGGCGGACTTGATCCTGGTCTAGCCCTGAGAGGGCTGAAGAGGCCATGGCCCTATCAAGATCGGGTAGGGCAGGGCAGGGCAGGGCAGGGCGGTTGCCAAATACAATAAAAAAAACAAAGAAAAATAAAAAATAAAAAGGGCGGGGCTGAATAGGCCTGTGGCAGACTTGGTCCAGGCCAGCCCGGCCCTAGCTTTTTAGCGCTGGAATGACATGGATGGGTCGGGCTGAGCTAACGAGCTGATTTTTAACTTATACCAATCTAGATCTGTAAATCAATCGATGGGATTCAAGGAGTGGAGGGATCCAAGTTGCCTACCTACTAAGTCCGATCTAGACTACAATCTAGATTGTCGGCTTTTAATAGCCTAACATTACAAGTGTAGAGACCCTTTGAACATCGACTGTTTTTATTCAATCCTCAACATTTTCTTTTCTTTTCTTTTCTTTTTTTGTTTTTTGTTTTTTTTGTTTTGGATTTGGTAGAGAACACGATTTGGAAATTTCTTTTATAAAGTTCAGCATATAGGTTGAAGAGGTTACATGCCCAGAATTTGGGATCTCCTAGATTGGATTTTCCCTGAAGGATTAATGAACAGAGTGCTCCCTCTGGAACATGAAATATTTTGGGAAACGTAGATATGAATATTCTAAACTCACACATCCATACGGTGCATGGAATGTGCATCTCATATGCTGTGGAGCCTGGGCTAATATATAGACTTGTATAGTACATGTTCCTGTGGAGTGTGGGCTAATATATAGACTTGTATAGTACATGTACAAGTGTGTATTTGTATTCGTGCTTCTTAAAATGTTGACAAATACCAGACAAATATTGTACACACATCTGATTGAAAAGTACAATGAAAAAGCTTATAATTTTATACTATTGAAGTAATGTGCACTTTATTGGTCTAAAAGAAAGTGTTCTAAATTCTGAAATTGACCTCAAGACGCGTGGATATGATAAAAAAAAAATAAAGAATTTTAAATCTTAAAATTAATGGATCTTGTAACAAATTATATAGGCTGTCCATTTTCAAGATTTTCAAGTATGTATAAGGCTAATTGACCTATAGCACTTTTAAAATTTTAATTTTTTTATCTATGGATAAAAATATATTTTAAACCCATCATAATATTTCTGCCACCAAAATTACATCTCCAATCATATTTTAGAGGTGTGCCCTACTTCTATAGTATAAGAAGGAAGCCATATACATGCCTCACTCAAAATAAAATATCTACATACACAAGACACACACATGTACACGCTTTTCTTGGTTGCAGTCCAAGCTTGCAAAGCATACAGATGGCAAAACATTTGTAACTACGAAGTTTAATCGAAAAAAAAAAAGAAGAAAAACATGAGGCTTTTCTGGAGAAGTTTATATTGTAGTTATACCTTAATATTAATGAAGTTATTATATAATAAAAATAAAATAAAAACTAAAATGGGTAGGGCCTGTCGATGTAAGCATGACTTGCTACTGCTACAAATATTAAGAGCCAATAAATAAAGCAACATGCGAAGGATATGTTCTTTTATATTTTACTGGTTAGAATGCATTTTCACAGGTGCAAAAGGACCTTTGCCTTTTTCTTTGTTTGAACTTTAATGTACTTTTCACCACTCCAAAAAAATATATAAAATCTTAATGTATTTTCACTTGGGCAAGGGGTTTTTTATTTCTCACAAAAGTCTTTTTTCTAGGGATATTTAGAAATGAGATTATTTTATAAAAATAGTATTTATCTTTTGTACATGAAAAATCACAATTATTTCCACCCATTAGATGTCCAATTCTACGAATTTTGTTTTGAAACTTTGTATCTTCAATGTCATTCTTACAATCACCCATTTTGAAATTTAGAGAACAAAAATGATACCATCTCTATGTACAAAAATAAATGATATCTTTATCGATAATCTCTTTAAAATATCTCAAAAATTTTGAATTTTACTTTGATGTCCCTTTTTTTTTTTTTTTGTCTAAAATGCCCTTATTAACTGGGTACTCTCACTACATCAGTATGTTAAAGTTGGTTATGTGAAAAATACTGTTCGGTAGTGAGAGTACAAACATAAAAAAAAAAGGCAATAATTATGTGCTAAGAGAACCAAACATGATATTTAAATGAATAAATTTATTTGGTACCCTCTTAATATCAAAAGGTATACATATATTCAATATTCTCAGTGCCAAAACGTATCTTTCGCAAAGAACTACCTCCAAAACAGCCCCAAACTGAGTCTACCAATTTAAAAGGCATTTTGACAAAAACTAAGTCATATTCAAAAGGAAAAGTATATATATAGAGACCATTTACTTTTAGGAAAAGTTTATATAAGGATAGAACCTTCTAATATAGAACTACGGATGCACCTCAAAAATCCATCGAAAAAAGTAATTTTAATGTTGAAAAACCCTTTGATTGATCATCTCGACATCGAGATGTATGACCATGAAAAATAAAAAGATTTTAAGTCTCAGAAATAGTGTATTTTACAACATATTATCTACACCATCCATTTTCAAGATTTTCATATGTTTATAAATCTACTTGATTTTAACTATTTTTAAAATTTAAAATTTTATAATTAGATATAAAAATAGATGTTGAGATAATCCTAATAATATTTTACATCAAAATTATATACCATGATAAAGAGATCATGCCATTATTGTCCTTTAGTTTTCAAATTGGATGGCTATGAGAATGTCATTGATTAAACTCGTATAATTTAACATCTAATGATTAGGAATAATTGTGACCACCTTGTAAGAAAGATAAATAGCCTCACAATTTACAATCCCAATGCAATAAAATTTTTTTTTTTTAAAATTATATATATATATATATATATATATATATATATACTAAGAAAGGATATTATCTCCTCTACTTTACTTACTATACTCTACATCTACTAACGTTACCTAAACCTACGTACTTAAGCGTACTCGTACTA
>NW_006499435.1:2499835-2545882 GCF_000471905.2 Amborella trichopoda
GAGAGAGAGAGAGAGATGCAATAAAATTAAATGACAACAACTTTATAATCTTTTCTCAAAGGCATTTGATGCTAGGAAAGCGATATCTCACACACACACACACACATGCACGCATACACACACACACACACACAGAGGCCGTAAAGGTAAATGAGTATAGGCTCACATGAAATTGGGATGTTCTTCGGTTCCCAAATTTCAAAGTCACTAGAATTAGATAAAAGAGATAAAAAAGCATGGCTTGGTTACCATAATCACTTTAAAATAGGCCATGGGAGAGGCACATGGGAGGCATGTAATTTACAATTAGAAACATGAACACATTTGGAGGTTGAGAAAACTGCACTCCCCATGAGTAACCAAATACCTAAAATATGATCCACCCATGTTTAGGAAATTGGAAATGAACCAATCTTAAGTAGATAATGTACAACCAGCAAGTCACAATCTCTTGTTAAAATCAACAGCAAGGGACCAATCTTAAAATGAATGCAGCTTTGGCCAAGGAAGTCACTATCTTTGAACAATAAGCACAAAAGAAATGCAATAAAGTCATCCTCAGATAACATAAACATAGCACAAAAATCCAATTGAGGGGAGAAAAGCTTTCAATAAAAATCAAATAATAACAACTAACGAGTTTAGCCGTAAAGTGACGAAAATTTACAGTCTTCCAAATGCCCAAATTAGAGAAGAACCCATAGCAGTTGACAGTCAAGCAAACTACAAATCTCTTTGTAAACCCATGGCAGTCGGATCAGGTAACAAATGCGAAAAAACAATGTCTAGATTATATGCAACAATTGAAAATAAAATAAACTTTGCAGGTAAGCGTAAAGCAAAAAATTCAAAAAACACATTGTCTTAGATTACATGCAACAAATGAAATAACATAAACTTAGCAGGCAATCACTAGGCAACAAATACAAAGAAACAGTATCTAGATTACATGCATTATGCAACAAATGAAAACAAAATAAATTTAGCAGCAAGCATAAACCTTTCTAAAAGCGATAAAGCCCAAATCAAGAATACTTCACAGAGCCAGCTAGATGTTAAATGATATATAAAGAGAATACAAAAGAAAGAAAGTTCTTGTTTAAATCACTAAATAAGCAGAATGCAATATCATTCTAAAACCCGAACTCAACATTGCAATCATTCTAAAACCCTACTTCAACATTGCATCCCTAATTCACAATTCGACTGAGTTACAGGACAAGCAAAATGCAACAGCATTCTGAAAGCCTACATCAACAATCCAGCACTCACAACTAAGTAACGAAACAATCATAAATGAAATAGCAACTTAAAACCCTAAATCCCGATTTCAAGGATTCACAAAGTGACCACACGAATCATTTCATTGAACCCAAAAAATTTCTGCAATCTTCCAAGAAAGAGAAGGCACCCAAAAACGTAAAATGCATCAAAATAAACATAAATTGCAAGAAAATAAATAAAGGAAAACAAATTTATAAAAGAATGGAAAGACATAGAGAGAACATACACCATGTAAGCGAGTTCCTGCATTGATTCTTTCAATCCAGAGAGACCTCATATCCCTCTTCTTGTTTCGTCGGTCTCTGTAAGAATATTGCAGTGCCTTCTCAACACGTTCCCTCGCAATTCGAATGCAATTCTTGGCCCGTCCTCGGAAACCCTTGGCCAACTTGAATATCTTGTCCTTGTTCATCTCTTTTTCTCTCTCTAAAATCTGTCTCTCTCTCTCACTCTAGAATTTATTCTCTTTCTCTCACTCAGGGCCTCACTAACCAAGATGGAGGGGACCAAAACAGTCACCAGTAATTTGGTGCGAGAATGAGAGAACTTAGGTTGAGAGAGAGAGAGAAGCGTTTTACACTATTAGGAGATAGCAGAGGTTTAGGATTCGAGGTGGAGAGAGAGAGAGAGAGAGAAGGGGACTCTACGAGCAAATGGAGTTCGAGGCCTTGGGGTTTTACGTGAGACAGTTTTGACGCTTTTAACCCCCCTGTCATAGGGGTGGCAACCGGCCACTACCCAGACGCGGATCTAGACCCAGAAAAGTTTATAGGACCCGGACCTGACCGGATCTGAAGTTATCTGATTTGGACCCGAGTGGACTCAGATCCGGACCTGATCCAAAAATTACAAATATATAAAGTTGCAACTTTAAAATATAGAATTAAAGAAAATGTTTGTGTTAATGTTGAAAACCCTTTCAATGGATATCTCGACATCTACATTTATGAATATGAAATAGAAATAAAAATGAAAATAAAAATATTTTGAGTCCCAGAAATAGTGCATCTTGCAACATATTATCTAGACCGTCCATTTTCAAGATTTTCATATGTGTATAGATCTTCTTGATTTTAACTATATTTGGTGTTTAAAATGTTATAATTAGATATGAAAATAGATTTTCACATAATTCTAAGATTTTCTATTCCAAATCTATATATTATGATAAAATTTAGAGGTGCGCCTTAATTGGATTGTTTAAGGTTGTAACATTAACAATCCACGCACCTCTAAATTTTATCATAACATATAATTTTGGTGTAAATAGTTTTTTGGATTATTTAAAAATCTATTTTCATATCTAATTATAACATTTTAAACACAAAAAACAGTTACAATTAAGTAGATCTATAAACATATGAAAATCTTGAAAATGTATTGTCTAAATAATGTGATACAAGATGCACAATTTCAAGGACTCAAAATCTTTGTCTTTTTCTTTTCTTTTTTTCATATTCAAATTGCACTCTCTCTATAAGCTTGGAAAAGAATAATATCCCAAGATTGACGAGATACCGTCCAATCATTCTAAGATGAGATCTAAGCGTTAGAGATCTCAAAAACCAAAATTTTCCTTTTGAAAATAATATTATTAGGTGGTTCCAAATTTGAGATTGAAAAAATGTCCCTAATAAGTCTATTGTTAGGGGGAATACACGCATGGTGTACGGCCATGCATGTACTCCACCGGATGAAACCCAATTTAGGAATAATTTAAGATCCTAAAATTTGAGGATATAACCTTTTCAACATTCATATATTAATCTCCAAAAAAAAAATAAAAAAAATAAAAAAAAATAAAAAAAACGAAAAGAAATTCAAGTTGTACTATCTGTGCACTTGAAAAAAATACTGGCACAAGATTGAACTCAGATACCATCCCAGTTTTTGGGGGTAAGATCTAAGTATAAAAAAAAATTAATATTAAAATTTTCTAACGATTCTTTGGTGGCTCGGATTAAAAAAATACACCCAGCCTGAGGCAGTAGATAGGCATTATATTCCTCTAGGAGCATAATATACTCCTTTAAGTAAATATAATACTGATTGGTACGTATCACCAAAACGTTCACAGTGTGTTGAGTTTGAAAACTTCAATATCCAAACCTAGCACAAATACGTTTTAAGTGACATCTGGATCTGGGAATGAGCTCAAGGCTAGGTGGTGAAGGAGGAAGAGTGTTACAATATAATATCTTGAATTCTACTCCTGCCAATGGTAGGGCTAACAATGAACCGGGCCCACCCAAGCCTTAAAAGATATTTCAGTCTCGAGCTTGAAATTCCTTAATGGAACTATATGAGATTAACAAATAAATTAAAAAATTGGACATAAAATATAAAGAAAAATATATAATAAGACCATTTACCTTTGTACAATGTGATCACAATTAATCTTGACCACTGGATGTAAAATTGGATGGTTGCATTTATTTCATTGATCAAGCTCAAGGTTCAAAATAATTTTTGACGAACTATGTACCATCTAAACTATCATATTTCACATCGGATAGTAGTAAGTAATTGCGACCTCCCTATATGAAAGATAATTGGTCTCATTGTATAAAATACCAAAATATAAATAAATAGAGGGAAAATCTTTTTTAATATGGGGTAGTTTGTATGAGGTGCCCACCTTATACTATGCAAATAAGCCATATCTCAAAATTTTACCAAAAGATGTAATTCCAATATCAAAAAACCTTACAAAGGTTTGAAAATCCAAGTTCAACCTTAGTTATGAAATTCAAAATTTCAAAACAGGTACAAATCGAATAAATCTATAAACAATTAAAAATCTTGCACTAGAAAACATCAAATATTCGTCCAAACAACCGTATTATAGCACAATATTTACAAACTATAAAAAGACTATACAAAAAAGATTACTACATTTTCTTCTTGTTCTTTCCTTTGGGTTTTTGGTTTTTCTTCTTGTCCTTCCCTTTGTTCCCTTTGTTCCCTCCATTTTTGGCTTCAGATGCGACACTAGTTTCGGTAGTCTTGTTCTTTCCTTTCGGTTTTTGGTTTTTCTTCGTGTCCTTCCCTTTGTTTCCTCCATTTTTGGCTTCAGATGCGACACTACTTTCAGTAGTTGTGATTGGGGTACTTGGCTCTTCCACTGAAGTCATTGACTCCATGAGGGGCTCAAGCAAAGGTCTCCTATGCAGCAACTTGTCACACAATCCTTGAATCAACCTGTCATTCCCTTGAAGCTCTTTCTTACTATCACAGAATAAAAATTTCAGCTTCATTAGTGCATAAAATCAATCGTATTACACCCAAATCGAATATCACCATATAAAGACTCCAATGATTACAAAAAAAACCAAGAAAAAGAAGAGAGTCTATGGCCCATTTAGGGAAGAATTGTGTCATACGGATACCAATAAAAATGAGAATTATTTCTGTTTGAAGTTTAATAATGAAGGACTGCAATTTTACACTATCATCTCTGGACTTAAAAAACTTAACAGATATGATAGTATGTGAAGTATCAGGTTTTGTTGGTGATCAAATAAATAATATAGCAATGCATTTCTATGTGGTTAGTCAATGAATTACTGTCGCAAATTTCACAATTATTCCATGATAAATCCCATCCTACCTCTCAAGCAATTTAAGCCAAAAGATAACATTGCATTTGCATATGTTGGATGATTAAAATTCCTCGGGATAATGTAGTGATCTTATATTCAAGATATCAAGGCAAGTGCTCCATATCCATGAGACTCTTGTTATACAATGTTATAGAATATCAGTACCACAGTCAGCAAAAATCCATCCAAAACCTTTTTTTTTTTTTGGACCCGGTTTCTGAGTCCACGTACTTACATGTAAAAATACAGGCCCCTTACTAATTTCTTTTTAAATAGAATTTGATCCTAATTTTTAGGGAATATATAATATTTGACATGGAGATTATAAACCTGTAAAAATAAATACATTTTAAAAATTAGAAATGACAATTTTTGTAGAAAATATTTGAACCGTTGATTTTACCTTTTCTTTGAAGGACTATTATTTACAGGACCCGGTTTTGGTCGACGGTGTAGATCTCCGGGCCGGCATAGTAACATGTGCAGGTTTGGACGCACCAAACAATTTTCCTTTTTTTTTTCCCGCAGAAAGCTCTGAATTTTTAGTGAACATTCGAAGAGACATATTTCCAAAATAATGACTTTTTATTTATTTTTTAGAAAACGATATATCACATACTTCAATTTTTTTTTCACGGAAGGTTAATATTATTAGCTGCCCTTCCCAACCATAAATACATACAGACACACATACCGTACTTTTACATCACTTATTTCAATCAAATCTAAGCTAATCACATTCTTACACGCAAAACTTTGAGGATCTCCATTTTTATTGACTGTTTCTTTTGGCTACCAGTTTTTGGACAAAATCCAAATTAATACCAACTTATTTGCTCACCAATATATGCCCCTGTGCTTATTGCTAGTGATGATCCTTACTAAATGGTATAGCAAAATGCCAAGGCCATCCACTTAAACAAGAATTGCAACCATGACACTTGAATACCAAACAGATCAAGAGCAACCAATAATCATCACACAGAAAAATCCAAACCGAAACAAATACTATATATTGTATTAATTAGCCAAGAATGTAATCAATGTGGAAAGTTGGGAGAATACTAAACCTTAAATCCAAGGTTTCAGACAGCAGGTCCAATTCCCCAACCATGCCTTTCAATTCCCCCAGCAGAGAAACATCCAACACTCGAAACTTTTGCTGAACCGCACCAGATTTCACTGTTGCACAATTAACCACCTGCAAGTAGTTCTCCATATCCATCTGATAAAAAATAGGAACCAGCATTACTTAAGAAGAGAAATTAACATCCTTTCATGGCATTACAATAAAATATAAAAAAGGCTAATATTGATACCTTAATACGCTTGGCATCAGAAATCAAACTTCCAGTGTTAACATCCCACCCCTGCTCCAGGGAATTGACTACGAGTAGTTTTTCCCAAAACTGACCAAATTTTATCTTAAAATCAACGACATAATCTCCACTAGCAGAGGGATGTTGTTCCCCTGCCACATCCATGAACTGCCCCTTGATTTGGATACCGGTTGTAAAAGGAGGAATTTCAGAAGAGACTGCAGCATTTGAATCTACTGACTGATCTTTGCACTGAGAACCTTCGGTAATTTTTGGAAACAATGCTTTGAGAACAGTCTCTTTGCATAACATTTCATCTTGGGCAAGGATTATTGAGCTTGGACAAGAAAATTCGGAACTATCTCTAAGCATCACGACCAATGGATTGCCAATTGCTTGTAAGGCTTCAGCAAAGCCTCTAAGAAACAAGCCACTGGCCTTTGCATGATGCACATAGACACTACGAATCCACTGATGGAAACCGGGAGGCAAAAATGATAATATATCCCATATCTTCGATAGATCTGAAACGAATTCATAATTCCTTCCGGAGTTCAGACAAACCAAACCCAAGATAATGACTAAACGCAACACCATTGATGGCAAGTAGGAAGAGTGCTTCAAATTTGAACTATTAACCCAGTCCGTTGTATCGCGGATATTGAAAAGAAGACCACGAATAATGTAAGATATAAAATCATAAATACGATCAAGATACCCAACACAGAAATACTGATTGGGTTCCTGAGGAGCATAAGAAGCTCTAGACTGGGCTTCCCAATCCTGGCATGCAACCATTTCAACTAGACAAGATTTTGTGGTAAAAAAACAACCTTTCCACCTTTGACAAGAGCAAAGCAGGAACAAGAGGCGCTCAACAAGGAGTATGTAATAGCGAGGTGACACATAATCACGCACATTCCTCCAGTTGATTTCATATACGCTCTTGACTGCATCACCAAACCTGGGGACCAGAACGGCCAGTTCTTCCCACCCCATCTCCCTGCAATCCATCCATTGTTCAATAAAAGATTGCCACTGGGGAAAATGATCCAGAGACTTCACCATGCTCTTATATAATTCATCAGTATGTTTTTGTGAAACAAAAAGTAGCAGTACCATCTGCCCAATTTGGCCATATGACAACTTTTCTCTTCCAGGATTGATCATTTCAAAATGAATTTCCCTAACAATCTTCCCTGAAATAGCATGCTCACGAAGATATACCAGACTCTCCTCCATGGCATTTCTCCAGTCTAAAGGAAAGCAAATATCCAAAAACCACTCTTTAGACAATCTCAAGTATCCCTTTAGCTTTGAATCAATATATCCTACCCGATGATATTGTGGATCATTAAGAAAGTTTGAAACTTCGAAGGTATTGAGGGCAATTACACCTTGGCTGAATTGAGACAAGGATCTATAGATGAAACATGTACGAAGAGCTTCTAGTTTTTCAAGCAATTTTATACCAACGGATAGCAATTCTGATTCCCAGAACTTTCGACACTGCAACACAAAATGTTTAGCACTTATGTAAAGGAGGTCCCCCTGCTTGGAAAGAGAACCCCTCACTTTTTCACCCATCCAAGAGGAAAAACTGTTAATTACAGCATAGCGACTCCAATCTTTTCCAGCGAGAACACCAAAGTATTCCAAACAAAACTTCCCATGGTTATGGTAATCTAACCCAACAAAATCATCATATGAAGCAAGATAAGACAAGATGCTCAAAATCCTTTGCTTCCACAAATTCCAATAGTACATCAATGTCACAACAGAAACCTTGTTCTGACTCGTGATTCCATCAACATCCTTTGGTGGATCTAAGTATGGAGCAGACTCCCAGTGAAACTTTGAGGGGTCCAGTAAAAGATGAAAGTCGATAATTGAGTGACAAGCAAACAATTCCAGCCTAATATTTTGCAAATTCTGAGCAACATTTAAGTGCTCCACCATAAATGACAGACTGGCATTTTGCTTGGATAAAAAGCTCACTTCAGCCGAAACAGACTCATAGACAACACTAGATTCTCCCAATGATAAGCCTTTGGCCTTTTCCAATAGCTGGTCCCTCCCCTCAAATTGCTTCAATGGCCAACCCTTACTGTCAGGTGTCCAAAGAGAATTGACAACAACAAATAACATAAGCAATCTTGATGAGTTTCCAGGTTGCCCTGCTTTTTCTAGCATATCAGCCATAAGTAGCAGGTCTCCTTTCGTTCTTGCAACATCAGCAGCCTCAACAAAGTTCCCTGCTTCCATCTCCACCTGCAGTAGTTCATCAAGACACTTCCGCGACTTCAAGAATGAACGAACCATACCCATAGAAGCAAAAACTTTAATAAATCTCATCATGCGCTTGATATCCCCGGCACAAAAATAGTAATCAGCACTGTTTTCCAAGTACTTGTTTTTAACCTCAGAAACTTCTTCATGCCTTGCAACTTGAGAATCAGGAGAACTATCCTCCCAATGTAGAATGTAGTGCAATCCCATTTCGAAAATTTCGCCTTTTGTACAAGAATTCAAGCATTTGGAGAGAACACCGGCTTTAAAGTATACATCAGCAGCTTCAGACCAACAGTGCGCCATTGAAAAACAATCCCCAGCATCCTCAAGCCTTAACATACCACATTTCTCCAAAAGAATATTGCCTATTGAAAGAACAATAAAAATGAAAGCAAAGTAAGATACAAAAGAAAGAATGTATTTGTATGAAACATTACAGACAAGGCAAAGCGATAGCATTGTCATGGCATGATGTCAGCAACCCCTCCCTAATCAATAGAAATTAAACCATGAGATTCCATAAACATACAAAAAATAACAACCACCTGAAGACATGCTAATCCTACGCAAATAAGGCAGCTATCATAATATAACAAATTTCAAGAATTGACTCAAAATGATCACAGTGTTCCTATAAATATATATTTTAAGGAGTTTTAATAAATCTGAAAAAGAAGAAAAGAGTGCTAACCAGCTTTTTGGAACTCCTCTAATTTGATATAACAATTTGCAGCAAGTTCGACCTTGTTGATAGTTTCATATATATTCGCTGCCTCAACCATAGCGATACGAGCCATTTGAGGATCTGACAAAAGAATACGATCTGCCGTCGCTTGAAGTCCTGCTGCTCGGGCCCACTTTTCACCTTGTACATCTCCGGCCCTTTCAAAACACATTGTGGCCATTTCATAGTTGTCATCATTGAACAACTGTAGGTATCAAACCAGCTCTGTAAGCTCTAAGGAAATCTAACATGTAGCCAGACATAAATTATTTCATTATCACTGGTGCACCGAGAAATGGCCAAAAATGAAGGCAGCTAAGTTCACCAGAATACCCAAAGAAAAGTAACCAAATGTACTTCAATTTTTTTTTCTTTGTTTTTATTGCTAAATTATTCTTCAGTTGTTTCCCATAATATTCTACTCCTGTCCAAGGAGTAAAGGTGAAGCTACTACTTACGCCGGTGATTTCCAGGTGTGTCAAGTACTTAGCAACCCCAACCTTTTGGCCACTTTCTGTGGAACAAGACTGAAATGAAGTACACAGCGGTACCCAGCTGGTCCATGTGCAATTAATAAATTACAGAACACAGTAGTATAGATCTGAGAGAGAAGGGTGAACCAAAACAAACCTTGATGGCACGTCTCCTCCATTCCTCTGGGCTACTAGCAACCCGCATCCCCTCAGCCAGCGAACTATCCAAAAGTCTAACTTGAACAAGACCCAAACTCTTCCAATAATCAAACATTGGCTTACAAAAATCTCCACTATTCTCACAGATCCACAATCTTTGCTTTGTACGAGTTATAGCAACATACAACTGCTTTAGTTCAGAGCAGAGAATATTGTGTCGCCCTTCATCAAAATGGGGAAAGGATTTAGGTACTTCCGAGTGCCGCCACTCCAGGTTTGCCATATATTCATAGATAACCCTCCATTGGTTTCTCAGAGGAGATGCACCAAAAAAGTCATACAACAAAACATCCTGCCCAATCCAATAAAAAGGCAGTGAATAACAAATCAAATAAAGCATCAACATGAGATAAGGCAATATTAACAATTTTGTAGAACATATGCACTGCCATACCTGAAACTCCAAGCCCTTGCATTCAATAATTGTCAACACGAGAGCTTGCATTCCAACATAATCAAAAATTTGCTTCTTTGCAGAATCATCACGGACCAAAATAACTTGTTCTGCTCCAAATTCATGTGAACCCTCACCAATAGTTCCACTATTGCCAAAAATTGTCATAATGGCGTTTTCATCATTTTCAGACTCAAGTAAGACAGGTGACTCACCATATATGAGGCTCATCTCAGGATCCAAAACATCAATGGATTGAGGAAAAAAAGAGTAGAGCAAATCAAGAACGCTTTCTGCCAACATCAGCACACCAGCATGTGTACGAAAATTTTGATTCAAGTGAAACAAATCAGATATTTTTGTTTCTTTTCCTCGTGCACTTCCTAAACATCCTTCTCTCGACTCATTGAGAAACTCCTTGTAGAATAGCGATCTAATATCTTCGAACCTGAAATCAATTCCCCTTGCAATTGTTTGTGCAGTGTCCCCGGAAAATACATATCCTTCCTGAACATTACTGCATACATGCTTAAAAAGAGCGATTTGTCTCATTGTCAGGTCTTGAACTTCATCAATATAAACAAAGTCAAAATTTTCACCCTTATAGCCACCTTCCCTTAATCTGCAGTGTATGTCAATCACCAGATCCGACATGTCAAAGTGCCCATTTGCCAGCTTTTTCCTCTCATAATCCAGGAAAATATCATACACTCTCTCTCTCTTTTCCTTACTCAAAGTGGAAACTCGACCTTCAGACAAGCCAACATAAACCTCCCGACCCAGCTTATCTGGAATAGAACCCACCTCAAATCCACCTTTTATATGAGAAATTATTTGAGTAAATACGGTTGATGGGTCCAAATTCCTGATGAACTGGCCGTTAAAATGTGGCCAATAGAAATTAACAAAATGCTCATAATCAACCTCATTTCTCGCAATGAACCTTTGAAGAGCGATGGATTGTGAAATTCTACTCCCACCAAGAGGAAGCTCCCTTAAATCATGGAAGCGATAAAAGAATGAAGGCATCATACTCTGGTCTAACATAAGTAGGAGCTTACGGAAGGTAATAATAAGAGGAAAGTGCCTTTCAGTGATAGCATCCAAATTGTCAGGTATATCCCTGAACTCAGTCAAATTGTCACTAGCATCATGCATTTCAATTGAATCCAAACTGACAGAAAAGTCACTCCCAGAAGTGTGCCTGGGAAAAGAATGAATAATAAGTGAAAAGCATCAATAAACCATCAAAGCTGACAGAAAATATGGGCGAAATTAGAGCATCTAAAATAAACAGTTCATCAAACCCAGAAGGTGCTACAATTCAAAATCAATTGAAAAATCAAGCAAAAATATACACCTGAAAATCGTAAACAAACTTAAATCATAAGTGTGCATTTACATGTACGAAACACTTTCCAAAAAGAAAAAGAACTCAGTGCACAAGTAAATGCAGGCACGAGGACATAGATACACATCATAACAAGGCATCGAGCAATTTTCCCTATAGATTTATCTTCCAAAAGCAAACCTTCTTAACTTGTTAAAAAAAAAAATAGCCATAGAGAAAGTACGACCATCTGCAAATCCCAATTGTTTCATAACTGCCAACTGCCATATCCAAACCTCCATCAGCAAAACAGAAACAAGACAAGGTATACTATGGGTGTGATAATAAAGAAGATGAATTCCTAGCATTAATACAATAAACAGGTGTCAAAAATGCTGGAAACCAGAGAAGATTACCCAATAATGAACAAGCCTGACAACATTGAATCTAAGAAGCTAAGAATAAATAGCATAAAAGAAGAACCAACCTCTTGAGCCGATGTATGTGGCTCTTGACAGCTGCACAGAGTTTAGGACTGACAGTGACAAAAATCTGTCTTAAGAAATTCCTCTTAGACACTAGACTTGTTTCCATTTGCTCATACATGCTATAAGTTACCTCAGATGATGAACCATCCACATCTAATCCTTCTGAAGCCACATAATACTGCTGTTCCTTTCGTATAAGCCTCATAGTCAGCACAGTTGTCTTGCCAGTCCCTGATCTCCCAAGAATGAAAGCACTTTCAGGAAACAAAATTATTTCCCTTTCCTGATAAGTAAGTTCAAATGGGAGATCGACTTCTCTTCCATCAGTAGCAGTTAGCAATTGATTTACCACCCCAGAAGATAAGGAGTAGAACTTCATCAACACTAAACTTTCACTTACTTTAGAGCTCTCCATACATTCGCCAGTCTCCAACCTACCCTCTTCCACTGGTTCCCCATGATCAGATTTGCATAAATTTTTATACTGCACAATCTCAAAATCTGTAGCCCAGCTCTTTGGAACTTCAAGATTCCTAACACATAAAGTATAAGTCAGAAGCATGAAACAAGTAAGTTCATGTCTTTTGGAAGAAATTAAGGAAATAAAACCTCAGGATTCTATGTCAAGAATTCCAAAGGGATAAATATATCAGAATAAAAAGGGCAGAAGCCAAATATAAATGAAGAAATCTTGAAAGGTGACATCAGGAAATAGCACATCATCATCATCATCGTCAAAGCCTTTTCCCATCTAATTGGGGTCTGCTACATGAATCCTGGTCCGCCATTCTGCTCTTTTAAAGGCCATACCATAAGTGAGGCTATAACTCCCTGTATCTTTTCTCACTACTTCCAAGCATGTCCTTTTGGGCCTATCCCTTGCCCTTTTTGAGCTCTTGACTGGAGGAAATAACACCTTATAGTGAAATACCAAAAAGAAAAGTTGCCACGAGTCAACTCTTACCAAACCCTTCAGATATCCTACTTTAACAAGTATGCATTAGATTTAACAGCAAAACTCATACAATAATGTAATGCTGCAACAAATAATACTTGGACACAAGGCAGGGCATCTAAGCAGTACTTTGGCTTAAACCGGCAGTGAAGCAAAGAGACAAAAGAAGGTGGCAAGTACAGATACATCATTGTATCTCGCACTAGCAAGGTTGAATATCGAGGTAAGAACACTCTAGCTCCATAAACCATTTTGGTAAATGATATACCACCAAAGAATATAAGGATTTAAACCTATAACATGATATACAAGGTTTAGGGTTTACTAAAACTACATTCTTAAAATCAACATAATGATTCACACATGAACCTTTATTTTATGTCTTTTGGCAAAAAAGCTGCTCAAAGGCTCTCTCTGAGTCCAACTAAAACACAAGGACAAAGACTATCAAACTTGTTACATGGCATAAAACCCATAAATTGGCAAAGCATATACTAGATGAAGGTGTGCACGAAAAAACTACATAAAAATGAGGTGATTAACACTAAGGTCATACATCAAGATATCAGATACATACTTATGTGGATGATCAAGCAGAGTACAATAAGTAAAGATCTAGAAAACTTGAAAGGGAAGCACATGAGATCGAGCCGCTCTCAATGATGCAAGGTGAGAAATTGGGAAAACAAGGTTTATCAAACTATAAAACGATTTCACATGATCGACAAAAATATATAAAAATACAGACGAATGAAAAGCACATAATAGCAACAAAGGATGAAAGACCAAGCTGGATAGTGAATACCCTTCAAGTAGCTTTTCTTTGCAGCGCTGTAGATAAACTTCAGTATGAAGCGAAAAGAAGTTGTCAAGGCGCCTAAGAAGTTTGGAAACCTCAACAAATGGAAGAATATCCCAGACCTTCAACACTTGTTCACATCGTGTGTTCCTCACAATATCAACTGTCCATATCAGAATCAGCCCTTCAACCTTGGATTGTTTGATAAGGCCTGAAGAAACACCTTCTACAAAGTACAAATTCCTTTTTGGACGCCAACCATTAGCCAGCCTCAACAACAGACGCAGAACCATCTGCTTCTTGTGGGTTGTCCTTAGTTTTGCAAAGGATTTCTTAAAATCATCAGCAAACAACACCTATGGAGAGTACGAAACCACTTAAATGTGAACTGGACCACAAAGAGAAACCCAAATATCACCAATTACAACAAAAAATACCAAACATAACCCATGAAAACATGCAACTTATCTCTTTTACTACAATATAAGCACAAAGAAAGAAAGACTATGAAACAGAAGGTCCCCTTGAAAATGGGGAGGTTCCAATTAATTAGAACCAAGTACAAATATGAAATATAGAATCAGGATTTCACTATATGCTTAAGCCTGTTCGACCATTCCAGTGTTGAATGGTTAAACCTTGGTGCTACCTTCTAGAGTATCAATGAAGTCAACCACATCTCATTACTTAAGGTCAATACAAAATGACTGTCACCACAAGCAAACAAGTCCCCCATTTTTAAATGCAAGAGAAAAAACACAGCCTAATGCTAAAATTAATCCCAAATCACAAAACTCAAACCCAAAAGTAACAGAAATTAAATAATATTTCATTCACATTTCATATGATGGCTTCTTGCTATAAGAGCATGTGACAAGAAGCACATTACATATATAAAAAACAAAATAAAAACAACAAAACAAAAATCGAAATAACAGAAACCAATTAGAGAAGGAAACCCACAGATACTACAGAGATATCAATGATAGCCAGATTATCCAGAAACATAGATATAGAATTTGCAATTTATTCAAGCCTTATGTGGACCTACAACTCCCACAAATAACAAGTCCAATAGAAGTGAGAGCCTACCTGCCACCTTGCATTAGCAAAATTTGACGAATCCTTATTAAGCAAGTCATCTAACTCTTCAAGTTCACTTTTCACACGTAATATTGCATCCGCTAAACCTTTATCCTCAAGAGCATCAAAGTAACACCCACGATCTTTTGCATTGCATATAAGTTCCTCCCATACTGAACCACTTTGAATCAATGTCCCCGCATTACCCATTATCCATAGGCAGTGCCTGCAATTAAAACTAATAAGAGACGAAACATAGGATCATGCAGGAAAAGAAGTTAAAAGTAACAACTACTAATTTATAAAACCTTAAGAAACACAGCTAATTGCCCTAAGAAATGTAGCATAAACACAATCCAAACACCCACATCAGGCAGACCACATCTTTGCTCACTATGTATCAGACTTAACCCAATCACCATAGTGAAAAACTTATGCGAACTAGAAAAGCAATGCAACAAGTATACGCAATTGCATGCATGTGAGTACATTTACAAAGATTATGAGAAAACACAATCAAGCTCCATGCATGCTCCACCCACACACACACACAGAAATACAGAATAAATTAGAAGGTAGAAAAGGAACGAAAAAGTATACAATGAGACCATTTGCGTTTGGTACAAGGTGGTCACAATTAATCTTGACCATTAGATTTGAAGTTAGTGGCTGCAGTTATTCCATTAACCAAACTCAAAGTTCAAAAGAAATTTCCTCGAACTTTGTTACACAACCAAGCTATCAGATTTTACGTCGGATAGTTGTAAATAATTGTGACCGCCTTGTACCAAAGGTAAATGGTCTCATTGTATACAATCCCAAAAGGAACAAAGGAAATATGTAATGTTTAATGAATACAAAACAATAATGTTACAAACAAGGTTTAAAAAAATGGAAGGGTGAACTAGATCGTCTATCCGAAAAACGGTCGGATTGGCGAATCGACGATCCGGAACGCAAAATTGGCTGGATTGGCCCTACCCGGCTATAAATTTTTTTAAAAAAAATGTCATAATATTATTTTTTGGGTTTCCAAAAGAAAATAAGGGTGATGCATTATGGACTTTCATTATTTTACAAAAATACGTGATTGAAAGACTATATCTTGTCTGAGTGTCTATTGATATTCGTTTCAATACTAATCTTTTATACTAATTTTGATATAATACTATTACAAAAAAATTTGTACTATAGGTAGTTGAATTGTGGGCTTGAACACGAATTTATGAGAAAATATGCTAATATTTTGCGAATGATATCAAGTAAACCATGGACATTTGAGAGGAGCTGATGTTACTTTGTCTTTCAATAACACAAGCGCTAAGGCAGATCATTTGTTGATATAGATATACAACGAAGTGCAATGAGTGTACCTTGATCTATGCATGAGGGAGAGAGAGCAACCAAATACAGCATAGTGAAAATAAATATAAAAAAAAATCCAATATTCAAAAGAGAGAGAGAAAGATATGTAAGACCCAATTCAAGAGATAGAGTGTGAAAATTGTAAACCCAATCCAAGGGGGAGAGAGAATATGAAAAAAAATCCAAGAGAGAGTGAAAAGAAAACCCAATCCAATATTCAAAATAGAGGGAGAGAGAAAAGTCCCCTACACTTCCATAAACTCACATGGAATTGAGAGAAAGAGAAAATGCCTTCTCAATTTCTAAGAGAGAGAGAGAGAATGCCTACTCAATATCTTACCACTTATAAACTTCAAACTCTCTCTCATCGAAAAAGAAAAACTAATAAACTTCAAAAGCTCCATGTATCTCTCTCTTCTTTTCGCGATAAAGTCTATAGTAGTGTTGTCAGATTCGCTTCAAAGTCTTTTTCTTTTTGGCCGAATCACATCTAAGTGGGGTGAAGCGGCCTGAAGTGAAGTGAATTTGACATTGGTCTGTAGTCTCTTATCTCTTTTCTTTTTTCACAATAAACACTTCACTCAGTATATTCGTGTGGGGGGGGAAGGGGGCGGGGGGGGGTGTGGTGTTTAAAGGGAACATCAATTTTTACTTAGGCAAGGATATATTCCACATTGGGGATTCCACAGAACAGCTGGGAGTGAGCTCTATAAAATGTACTGATGTGTAAGCAAGCCGTGTGTGTTCGTAAGGTGCACGCAAGTAAAAAGGTTGGCCCGTCTGCTAAAAAAAAAAGGTTTGTAAATAGCACAAAAAATAAGGTTCTTAAATGAAGGGTGGGCACACCACAATTCATTAAGTTACAAAACAAGAATTTCAAATGACAACTTTTTAAAATAAAGTGCAAACTCGGTCACTTGTTTTTTTCTTAAAAATAAAGTGCAAACTTGGTCACCCGAATCCTAACAGAATTGGCTGTTTCCCTAACAAAACCAGCCAGTTCTGTTGGAAAACCAGACAGATCCAGTTGGTTCAAGGGGGGAACCCCCAATATTTAGCGGGATCAGAATCGACCTGACTGACTCGATCTGGATCAGCCAGTTCTAATCCAGATCACCGATTTTTAAAACATTGGTTATAAATAAAAAACAAGGGAAACAAAATGGAAGGAATAACAAATGGGGGAAGGGCATATGACTAGCCATGTAAAGGGGTGAACATCATATCATACAATCTACTTCTAAGTACTACATGTAGAAGAATATTATGATAATGGAAAACAAATAGAACGGAGATTATGTTTCCCCCTTATTTATGATCATGTTGGGCCATTTACATTAGTATTTATGTAATTTACCCCTCATTTGCTATTGCATGCAACACACGAGAATGGGAGGGTACTCCACCTGAATAACTTTCATAGGGCACACGTGCCTTTTGTTGCATTCCTCAGGAAATGGAAGATCCTTTTGATGATTAAACATTTCATTTGCATTTCAAGAACAAAGGTTTTGGTAAGGTTTAAATATGCTTTCAATGTGCACGGCATTGTTTCAACCATATAGTTGAGGACACGGTTTCGATGTGGCCAGCACGCATATTATAGAAATGCAGGCTTGGCAATAAACATATTTTCTAAATATAATTTGATCCAAATTTTTAGAGAATATATAATCTTTAACAAGGAGATCATGAATATGAAAAAAATAATAATTGAAAACTAGAAATAACAATTATATTAAGAAAACATTTGGACTGTTAGTTATACTTGTTTTTAGATGGATCACCTATTTGCATCCATCTTTAAGATGGATGCTTTATACCTCTGGACCGCATATTGTAGAAATACGGTCCAGCTGGCATGAAACAATTTTCCTATTGTTGACAAAAATGGACCCCCAAGACACTTATTTTGACCCATTAAATGTTACCATCATTACACATGCGTGGAAGCAATTTAACTTTAGAACACACAGTGGATTAATTGCTTTTTTTGAAATTTAAGCTTGCCTATCTCGTGTACCACATAGAAAGATTCTTATCAAAGTCGATTTGTTTGATTCATTTATCATCAAGAAAGATGATGCATGACTAGGTTGTTTTCATTCCAAAAACTGTCAATGAACAGGTTGAACTGGAATGAATCCTATTTCAAAGATTTTAATAAGAAATCTCCATTTCTTTTTGCTGCTGATTGATAATAGATAAGTGTTGGCAATTGACTTAGGATGAGTGGACACATCCAAAATGCTAGAAGTCTAGAAATGTCAAGCAGCTCATGTCTTGACATGTGTATGAAGAATCCTCATAATAACACATCTCTGAGAACCAGACCCATTGTCTTGAGCCAACTCACAGCGCCGCAGTTGCACAATAAGTTAAACAATGTATCCACATATGTCACGCAAAACCAAAAGATCTAAAAAGAGAAATGAAGCCAATTTGTCACAATGGCTAAACTTTTCAAAATAGTGAATCAAATGCAATATCAAATAAAGGAAAAGAACAAATGAAGCAAATGACAAAGTCACACAAGATGCCAGAGAGAAGCAAGTCAGTAAAAGGTACCTTGCTCGTGTCAAAGCCACATTAGTCCGAAATCGACTAGATACGAAACCAATGTCTCCACTGCCATTACATCTGACAGTTGAAATTATTATTACATCATCCTCACTGCCCTGAAATCCATCAACAGACTTGACCCTCAAGGCAAAACCGTCATGCATCTCATATCGTTTCAGCTTCTCCTGTATTGCGCAAACCTGAGCATTGTACGGTGATATGACCCCAACAGTTAGCCTCTGGCCAGAACTACTGCATGCTGCAAAATTTACATACAAAAAATAAAATTCTCGGTTGCTTCTGCAGAAAAACTTTCAAGAGAAAATGAAAAAAGTATATTATATTTAGAGCTAATGCAAAAGATAAATTAGAAACCAAATTAAAAGAAACAAAAACAAAGGCCACCAAAAAATAATGAAAACTAAACCAAGCCACTGAAAAGGTAGCTTGCCCTCAAGAATCACAAACCAACACGAGAAATATATGAATACCATTCAATAGCTTTTGAACTATTTGTGAGACAACAGCAACCTCCACCATGTTTTTCCAGCTCTTGCTTATATCATCCAATACTTCCCTTCCATCTCTGATATTTATGAAAGAATAAGAACCATAGAGGGCTCTGGGAAGATAATGTTTTTCATAACTTCGACACATCACATTAGGACCATCCAAAATCTGATCTCCATAGAATGTTGCACTGGGGAAAGAGCTTATTGATGGATGCATTCTATACTGTATATTCAAAAGATGTTTCGGATGCCCAAGTGATCCAAGCCTAGCAAAAAGACTTCTCCCATAACCTGCATTTGTCGATACCTGGCAAAAGGTAAAAATCAAAATAGAAAAAAGGAAATTATGTCATTCATTCTCTTGTCGCACCCATCCATTGTCTTTGGGCGAGCGTAGAAAGATAATCAGGAGTAGCAGACTCAAACCTTGCTGTGAACCATGGCAGGCAACTGGCATTCATCACCGATGAGTATAACATGCCTTAAACCAGCAAGTTGTAGAGGTATTGATGACTCACACTCTTTCAACTGCGCTGCCTCATCTATAATCAGTACATCTAAAGGACTCTCCATCCTTAAGGAATGCAATAGAGAAGAACTTGACACAGTGCAGAAGACAAGAGAAGCATTCTTCAAACAAAGCGATTGAATTGAGGATTTAGAGAACATTCTTGGAAGTATCAAAGAAACTTTAAGTACTCCAAGGACACGAAGGCACGACCTTCTGATTACCCGAAGTTCTTTTACAACAGAGTCCAAAGATAATGAACCATCCTCAACAAGTTCCGCACCTCCGGAACTATCATTTCCCTCTTCTTCAGAAACCTTAAGGAGGACCTTCACTTTGTCTTCATCAATATCAAGACTGAATAATAAATTCCCAAAAGATTCAATGAGATTGTGAAGCTCAATTAAATTATCCGACACACTTTTTGACATATATATTTTAGGCAAGTGAGAATATAATATGCTGATACAATTATTCACATGTGAGCTAATCGCATTGAAACGCTCTCGTAAGAATGCGAGAAAGCTAGCATTCTCCTTGCCTTTATCAGTTTCCAGAAAGTCTTTATATTGAGATGCATAATCCTCAAAAAAGTCTATCATGGACCTTAGTCTATAGTTCCATCCAGTGAGTGGGACAAAACATTCTAAAAGACGATCCACACGATAATCCAAAAAAATATCATTAAGCTCACCAACAATGTCCATACGAGTTTTATTTCCAAATAAAACCATGTCACCAAGAAAGCAACCAGTGAAACTGTCCCCAGTGACTCGCCCATGACAATCTCTAACCAACTTCAGGAAACGCGAGGCAACTTCCAAAACTGCAACATTGGTGGGCGCACAAGTAAGGGCCTTAAAATTCATTTTGGTGAGAGCACTCAAAATAAAACTAATGGTTTTAGTTTTTCCAGTTCCAGGGGGACCCCATATAAGTTTTATCATATAAGGTTGCCTGTTTCTCAGTGATGAAATAGTGCCAACTACTGCATCAATTTGGGAATCATTCAGCATGGAGGATTCCAGTTCTGCAAGAAATTCTTTGCCCACAATTTCAACCCGATCCATATAACAAGTATCATGGGTTGACGTGGCCTGCAATGAAGAAGGAAACAAATGATTAACTTCAATTGCTACAGAAAATCTGGATTCCAGAATGATAAAGAAGAAAGAACAGGCATATCATACACTGCAAAAGCAAAACCAATCAATGTAAAGAAAATAAGTCCATAACCGTCATTGTAACGAAAAGATACAAAGGACAAGTAAATCTTACCAAGTTTCCACCATTCAACAGCTTCTCAAATTTTTTAATATTTTCATAACGGGGTTCCTCAGACTTCACATTCAGTGCATGCCATATCCGACTATTAGTAGAGATACTCATTAGAAAGATAACATAAAGAGATCTCCCAGAGGAAAGAATATCATCCACACAATTTGACACTTTTAGTACAAATACATTCTTTCTTTGTTCCTCTTCTTCCAATGCCTCTGATCCATCAACCATTCCCTCCACTTCATCATCCCCGACTCTCCCTTTACATTCACGAAGTGCAGCAAGACAATAGAAAGTGCCATAGCGATTGAAATCTGCAACATCTTCAGGAACAATTGTGGATAAAATTACAATATCACTATTCATTGGTTCATAACGATCCCTACCACCCACCGTCAAGCCATTTTTACCAGAGTCTACTTCAATGATGTATCCAAAACCACTGGATACAACCCCTTTGACAGATAAAAGTTCAGCAAGTGGCTTCTCATGTACAAGCTCAAAGCCCTCCCGTAACTCAGCTCGTGTTTCCTCAATAAGAGGATATACAAATGATCCAAGATAATCTTCAACCGAGTGAAATAACTCTGGAATTTTTCTTACCTGAACAAAAAACAACTAATCATCTTTGAAAAAAAGAAAATCTCACATGACCTTTAGTCATGCACAAAATGAGAGCTTTATCACCCCAATAACTTTCCAAAAGACAAAAAGTACAATGAGAAAATGCAACTGTATTTGAAGATAAAACCAAAACCTAATGCCTTAGTGAAGCTTGAATTCCAACGACAAGACGATCAGCTCCTCTACAAGGTCCAGTACCATGCCAAAATAACATCGAATGAGGTCCAAATCAAACACTCCAAGTAGATTCAGGACCCAGTAGTGTACAAGACCAAAAAAGTTGCAAAATTTTGAAAAAGAAATATAATAAATAGTTTAAAAAAAGAAAAGCAAAAAGTAAACAATAAACAACATCAAAAGACCAAATAAGATGGACAAGAAAACGAAAAAGATAGATTTAGAAGAATTATTTTATAGCTGTAAGCAACCCAGGAAATCCAAGAAAAGGAGGAAAATAAAAATTGTGCACGAAAAAGGCAAAACACAAATCATCATCAAAATACTTATACATTTCTTTCAGGAAAAATATAATTTTTGGGATTTTCAATAAAGTTTTTATTTTACCCAAGTTTGTACACAGTAACATAGCTCGCAAGGGGTCGAGTCCAGGTGCACTTGGCCGAATTTTGAAATCCTAATTGGTGGCAAAGACAAACACACAAATAAAAACAATGCAACATGCATTTGCCAAACCCAACACGCATTCCAAAAATCATACACGGCCAATTCATCACGAAAAAGTGAAAAACAAAATAAGCCATCAGAAACAACTTCACCAAGGACAACATGTTAGCAATACGGTCTCGTAGAATCTCAACTGTTGAAGAACATGTAGACTTTACAATCCATCACTATCAAACACAATACACAACTCAAACAACAGTGCACTTTTCCAATAAATCAAAATAAGTTAACCCACTGTCTTCACGTTAGGGCAGCAATGCAACCACCCATGTGGAGCAAACCAATTTTTGGTTATTTAGAGAACTGGTTCTTTAACTTCACTGATATTGACAACATAAGCGTAAGTACAAGAACAAACTCAAGGAATTGGATACTCATTCGCCTTTTCCTCATTATTTTTATGATGCCTTTCTAACAGCTTAAAATTCTACATTGAATGCTTCACAAATTATTAAAATAATTAAATTATCAAAAAATTTATTAAATGGTACTATGCATTGCAAATTAACGTCTTAAAGCGCAACCAATTCCACTTGGACTGGGCCAAGTAACTCGACCTCAACACTGTGCAGAGGAAAATTTTGTGTTCAAAATCATGTATACAAAAAATAAGTAAATAACATTATATAATTTTTCTAAATAACTAATATCTAAGCATCAATAAGTTTATGTATAATTTACACACTTTTTATGATGACGTGTAAATTAGTTTCGGGAAAAAGTTTATAAAAAGTTGCAACCTTGTACTGTAAAAAAAATGCAAGCTTCAAATATCCATACCATAGAAAAAGGTTGTTCAGATACTGAAAAACCCCTTAATTGATTATCTCAACCTCAAGATATATGGATGTAGGAAAAGAGAGAGAGAGAGAGAGAGAGAGAGAGAGAGAGAGATTTACAGTCCCAAAATAGATTCATCTTGTAATACATAAGGTAGACCGGCCATTCTCAAGATTTTCAACCGTTTGCAGATCTACCCGATTTGAACCATTTTTTGAGTTTAAAATTTCAGAATTATTTGTTAAATGGATTTTCAGGTCATCATTGAATTTTTTGACACCAAAATTTCATCTTTCGATGAGCCTTAGATGTGTGCCTTGGATTGCTAAAAGTAGATAGCTTATACAAACCACACCCTTTTTCTTATTATATGCTCTACTTTTCTATTTTTTGCATTTTTCTGAATAGTTTCAAGTTATATATCAAATTTCCTCCATGTTCCATTTCCTATATACTTTTTTCCATCATACATACAGATAAAATAAATGATGCAGACATATGATCCATAATTACTGATTTTTAATAACTATTAACAATATCATTGTATCTTTTAGCAATTTTTGAACTCTTTTGGGGCTTGTGCATGACTTGACGATTCCAAGTTGAGTTGCTGCGAAATGTTGCAAATTAGTATAAATGAGTTGCATCATTAAAATGCACTGAATGGGGGTTTCAGTCTATGCCCTATAAGTCTTAAGGTTGCAAGCTTAGCCAATCGATCCAAAATGAAATACCTATAACAGAAACATCGAATGTACTATCCAATTGAATTTATCAGCAATTAATATCTATAGTAGGTAATCATTGTTGTAGAAGGTTGCTGAAATTGAAACAATAGTGACCATGGTTGATGAAAATTGAAACAATCTAACAAGTGATTATGTAGACGTGGCCTGGAATTGAAAAACTATTATAAATCAAGCACCAAAAAAAAGCATGAACAAAAGGAAAATTATGAAAAAAAGCTGCCAATTATGTATAAAGCTTAATCAAACAGAAAAATAGAGGTAGAAATAGCTCCAGAAACAAACCAGAAAAAGAAACCCAAATTCTCGAAAATCTCATGGCAATGTAAGCAAAACAGATGACCATCGTTTCACCATTGACGACACAAGAATCAACCCAATAACCCAACAAAATATATGAATGTACCATTATCAGGAAAAGGAAATCCCACAATCTCATAAGATGAAAAAATTTCGAGGTAAGAGAAGAAGAGTACGAGCAAATTCTAGTGCATTTCACCATATGAAAACCCATGTTTATCAAAGGAAAAACCAAACCAAGAAACGCTCTCAGCAAAATCCAGGATTAAATATAGCCCATGAATGTCTAAGCAATCTTCAATGAAGATTGATTTTAATTGAGAGTGAGCAGCCCCTGTTTCTCATCAATCAAAATTTCGCCACGAAACCAAAAAGAAAATAAAATGGCAGTAATGAAACATAATTTTGATCCAATTTTTATTTTACATCAATTGGAACGCATTTTTTTCTGTTAATATTTGGGCAAAAAATTAGCGAAAATTAAGACATGAGATGGGAGAGAGAGAGACATTTTTCCGCTTTCAAGTACAACTTCGAAAATTTTACGCGCATGTCCTTTCAAACTTCCGTTATTTACGAAGTCATTTAGATTTCCAGAGAAAATTACGTAAAAACTTTTTAAATTAATTTTATTACCAAAATCTATATTCGTACGGAATTTTACATTAGTGGGGTAGTGTTATTCATTGGAATGAAAACCAAACATGGTGACGAGGGTGTAGGGTGCTACCAAGTTCCAAAAATAATGAAGACATGATAAGATGTAATAACGACGACATCTAAAATAAGGACAAGGTTTCTATACAGCCAGCCTGCATAAATATGTTTTTTAAATATAATTTGATTTTAATTTTTAGAGAATATATAATATTTAACATGGAGATCATGAATATGAAAACAAAAAAAAAATGAAAATTAAA
This sequence comes from Amborella trichopoda, assembly GCF_000471905.2. The sequence goes on from NW_006499435.1 coordinate 2,525,080, forward strand.
AATAATAATTATATTAAAAAAAATTAGATTGTTAGTTATAATTGTTTTTAGATGGACCACCTATTTGCATCCATCTTTAAAATAGATACTTTATACTTATGGATCGCATATTTTACAAATGCGGTTCAGCTCCGCATCAAACAATTTTCCTTAAAATAATGATACTTTATGAGGATATGCGTGTTAATTAAACGATTTTTTAAGGTATTGTGTTCGTACTCAAAACTCTTTTTTTTTTCTTTTTAATAACAAAATTACCCCTATTTTTATCTCAAATATCAGTTTAACATTTGTAACAAAACATTCGGCCACTACAAACAAATATCAGCTTCTTTTGATACTCTTGGTGGCTTATCATTTTTCCTGGAAAATTTAGCAACATGTTAGTTCTCAAGATCAGCAGGTGACTCTCCAGTAACAGGCCGAACAAAGAAATTTTAAATTTAGGGACTTTCCCAATTTAAGGGGATACGCGTGAACTGAAACCTTCTCCAGTCAAATGTGATGCATCAAGACAAAAAAAATAAAAAATAAATCGAGCAAAAATTCCATTAGATTTACCATCAATCAAAATGGAAGGTCCATATTTAATTTGGGGCAAAGCTCTAGAGTGTTTTTCCAAAAGGTGCTGTTTGAATAGAGCCGAGGCTCTAAATAATTAATAGTGATGAGAAATATGGTTTCAATACTGGAAACCATTATTATAGCTTTAAATTTTCATCTTTAATTATAAAATTTAAAACTTCAAAAATAGTGTAAATCGAGGAGATTTATGAAAACTTTAAAATCTTAAAAATCGACGGTTCAAGAAATGCACTATTTTTAAAATTTGAAATCCATTTTTTTTCTTATATCCATACATTTAGATGTCAAGATGATAAATTTGAAAATATTTGGATATCAAAACAACTTATTTGAGTGAAATTTTTTAGACGGGCTCTAATTTGATTGTTTAGAGCCTTAGCTCTATATAAACTTTTCCCAATTTTACTATCTTCAAAGATGGTAATATTATATGAGTAATGATCCTATAGGACCTTCCCCCACCAATCTTTGTAGAACCTCAAAGGATCACCATTAAATTTGGTATAGATCTTTAAAAAACTTGTCATATCATATGGGTGTGGGACTTGACTTTTGTAGAGATCCATGCTAAATTTAATGATGATCCTACACATATGCTTAAGAGAGGATCCTATAGGATCATTTCTCATATTATTATTATGCATACTTTCTTGAAGGTAATAATTGTCCAAACTGCAATTGTCTCATTGTTGTCATCTTATTGAGGACACCCTAATACCCTGTATTTGTTAGTAATTAGTAATTAGTAATTAAATTATAAGCAGATGAGATAATATGTATTTTCCTACAATTAATTCTCTGAACCTAATTTAAAACATGCTACTAAATATTTGAATTTTGAACTTATTATTTCTCGTTGAGATATTCGTTTCAAATTTCTCACATATTGCATGACAAATTCAAAATTTTCATTAACAACATAGGAATAAAAGAAATCATATGGAAATAGAACATCGGAATAAATTTTCATACTTTTTTGTTTTACAATTTAAATATTATACTAACGAAAACCAAATTTTATAGAAAAAGTATACAATAAGAGCATTTAACTTTTGTACAAGGTGATCACAATTAATCTCGACCTGGATATGAAATTTGGTGGTTGTATTTATTCACAAAATTCAATATTCAAAAGAATTTTTCTCGAACTTTGTGACTCACGCAAGCTATTAGATTTCACATCGGATGGTTATAATTATTACAAATAATTATGATCTCCTTGTACCAAAGGAGAATTGTCTCATTGTATACCATCCCTATTCTATATAAGTAATATAAGTATAATCTAAACTTCGACCAGCTAATTCAATTGATAGCAATATCCATGAGAATGAACTAGTGCAATTTCAAAATACAAAAGAAAATGAAACAAAAAACAATTAAAAAGAAAATTTATCAAACTCTTCCTAAGATTTGAAATATTTAACATTTTCCCTTTTTTTAATCTAATTTTACCGCCCATCATTCATTTGATCAAATTTCAAATAGCACATGTTGATCAAAATTCAAGAATCCGAACACATCAAAATTGGTTTCAAAATTTAACAAAATGCACCAAGGATTAAAATGTTAACCAGTTCAATCTTTATGTGTTATTTTGATAAATTTCCAGTTTTTTTTTTTTTTTTTTTTAAAAAAAAGAGTGGAAGAGAGAACAATTCATATTAAAATCAATCAAATGAGAGTAGAAAAAATCGCTGAAATTCAACAAAATACGCAACATGATTGGCAGAATATGTATATATATATATATAGCCATTCAAAAATATAAACCACAAAAAATCAGCAGAGCACAAGAATTATCATGGAAAATAAAAAGAAAAATAAGACGGTATAAATCAAACCTTCTCCTTATAGAGATCTTTATTATATACATCTTCAACGGTCCATTTCAAAACAATATCAAGCAAACCCAAGCCCTTCTTCCTCTCATCACCACTCCTAGCCATGGCTTGTCTGCAACTGCACAAACCCCAAAAACCCTACATGGACCACCAAACCCCAATCCTCCATTTAATCCCAAAGCAATGCTTCTCCATTAAGAAAAGAAACACCACTGTCCTCTCACTTTGAGAAAGTTGATATACCAAAAGGCATCAGGCATAAAAACCCAAAAAGAAAACACCACTGTTCGTACACAGGGGGTGGACTATGTTTCGCCAGGGGAATTTATTTTGAGAAATCAGCGGCTGAGATTTTGGGAAGGCAAGGGCGTGGTTGAATCTGAACCGGCAGTTTATGGGAAATTGAAAAGCCTGAGTTTAGTGGACCCTTGGGCGACGTGTGGAGGGACACCTAAGAAAGCGCGAGGAGACATGCAGTGGGAAAAGGCCTACTTAGCCTTTAATTTTGATGATGATGGATGGCAAATAAACATTTAATGGCATGGGACCACCCCTAATCTAAGCCGTTGGATCAATCTCTAATCTGAACGCGAGATTAAGGTGTGACTGGCGAACCTGTCGAGAGGGTAAAAAGGAAAATGCCTCTCCCGTTCTCTCTTCCCTCTCTAAATATGCTCTCGTTGAATCTCTCATCTCTCTCTAAAACCAGATAGAATGTAAATCTCTTCAATCTCCTCCTCTCGAGCAGGAGAATGGAAAAGGAGTCCACCTCACTAAAGACAAGCACAAAGGCAATGAAAGGTTTTTTCTCTCTCTAAAATATGGTTCCAATAGCGGTTTTTCTCCAACCAGGATTGGGACGTATGAGTATTGAATGGCCTTTTCTCTCTCTAAAATATAGTTCTAAGGGTTTTCCTCCAACCTAAACTGGGGCACAAGAGTTCTGAAAGGAATTTTCTCTCTCTACAATCAGGTTCGATGGAGATTTTCTATCGAAAACAAGGGCACAGATTTTTATCTAGCATGTACTCTATCTCTCCACCTCTCGCTTTCTTCTCTCTTCTCTCCCATCGCCTCTTCTATTTTCTCTTCTCTCCCATTGCCTCTTCTATGGACTATCCAATTTCGTTATCTATCTTCTCTCTTCCCTCTTTCCCCTCAAAAAATGAGAGAAATACTCAAATATACCACTGTGAATCTTCTCCACAAAGGCCTCCCCTGAATTTTATTTTACGTAGGACACTTACCGATTGGCGTTTACATCTATTACTCTTATCTTCCTCTCGTTTTTCTCCATATCTGTTACAAAATGGAGCTTTTATCTAAGATGAGATATTTAGTGATTAATATTTTGATTGAAAGTTATGGATTCCATTGAACTTTGTAGGTTTTCATTCAAAGTTTGAAGATTTTTTTTGCCCTTGCACGACAGGATTTGCAATTTGCAGGTACGTCTGTTTTTCTTTTCTTTTTTCTTTTTTTCTGAAATTTTATGATATATTGTCGATTTTTTTGATACACTTTTGTTTTCTTGCAGTGAAATTTATGGAAAATGAATAATTTCTTGCAAAGATTTTGACTGTCGATATTAATTGTTTTCTTTATTTTTGACATGATGTGGATTTTCCTAAAAATTCTGGGGGCACATGCTTTTATTTTTGGCTTATAAATTGCTTAGAAAACGAACATATTTATGTGGTATCCGTTTCTTTATATTTAAGAAATAATTATATGGAATTATCGATGATCAGTTTTTTTGGATGCATGCTCATTGATTTTGCTATTTATTGGAGTCATGTGGTACTTGTAAATCCTGAATGTAATTTTCAAAACAAAAAATTGTTGATGAGAATGCCCAAATTTCATTTTGGTTGAATAAGTTGAATCATCATCTCTGCGTTCCTAGGAGTTTTTAGTTGAGCACATTTTGTGCCCTCAATGTCTAATTGCATGGTTGTAGGCCCCTACTGGCTATGGCAGGCAGTATGCTTGTTTTTGCCATTCAAACATTTAACATGATGCCTGCATCCAAGGAGGTTAACCATACACTTACTTGTTCAGTTTTCGGGACCTCAAAAGTGTTCCTGTCAGGATTTGGCACACCTCGAAGGCGTCTATGGGGGAATTAATATGCTTAACAATAGATGAAAGTTGGGTTTCCCCACGGGCTTGTCCCTCACTTCATTAGCCATTACCCATTCTTTTTATTTTCAAGTTCAATTGGTTATTCAACTCTCATGTAATGGTTATCCGGCTTTGATTTGTTTCACATTAACATGATTTTAGGGGCTGCTTCTTCTTGTAATCGTGCCGGTGCAAATGTTGAAACATGTAAAGATCTTAATTGGACCAAGCATACTTACAGGAACAACAACGCCTAAATTTGGAACAACCCACATTCTGCAAGAATATAATTGAAACTGGGAGTAAAATACATTTGTCGTATTAAACTGAGCTAAAATTTCTCCTCTATCTCTCTTGATGGGGAACTTTGTGTCACAAAGTATATGGTTGATGTAAATAGACCCGATCTAGATTGCATCCCATCATGAACAGAACCTCTATTCAAAATTGAAGTCCTGTCATGTGAATTGCATTCAATCAAGATCGAACTCGTCATTTAAAAATGAGCGTGATCCAAATAAAAACACTCCTAATCAAATTCCAAAACAAGTACTACACCTCATGAAAGTTACACCCACAACAAAAACCCAACTCAAAATCCCATTACAACATATGATGAGAATCTACTAGTCTTACATTACCGTTAATGCCAATGGTACATGGCCTAAAACAACAAGTAATACATCATTTTTACAAGTAAAACAAGAATCTACTAGTTTTCATATGACCAACTTATCCTGCATTTCGCCTTCTTCACATCAATAAGTAGAATTATATACGTGCAAGGGGGCAAAAATGTGTCATCTTACTCGTTTTTGCCTACATGACCGTATGTCGCTATTTATTTTTGCTCAATTTTTTATCTTCCAAAGTGATCCTCCTCTTTTGGCCATGTTTGATAACCACAAAATAATGCTCTCCGGTGGACACTGCCTGTCATGGAAATCGGGTAATTTAATAAGAATAGAGATTATAAAAGAGAGTGCGTTAGAGAAAGAATTGGGAAGTTCAAAGAGAAAAAAAGAAGTGGAAGAGGAGATGATCTTGAGTCTACCTCAACAAAGTTCCTTGAGTCCTCAATGCCACTACCTCTAAAAATGAATAATGGAAAAATTTCTCGAGTCCTCAATGCCACCACTTCAAACAAAGTAAACTGGAGATTCTATCGAGTCATAAGCCACTATCTCATGGTTCATCATAAAAATGTAGCCCAAACCTAATAGAAACATCAAAATGATAAGACATAATATAGAGGGAGAATAATTTATAAACTCATATTCTATTAAAAGAAATATCCACAATAAATGCAATGCTAAACAACCAGTGGACTCAACTAAAAATACAAAAATATAAAACTAAAAATAACAAAAACTCAGTGCAATAATATGAAACCACTATAAAATAGCCACAAAAAAGAAAAAAAAGAGAGAAATACAGATAAAAACCCACTAAAATAGGTATATAATAACCGTAACTGAATCAAAGAAACCTTCTTGAATATGCAACTCCCAACTCAAGTTTCTTAAACTTGCAGCTCCCTACCATTCAATCTAGACTTTTATTAGAGATCTGGGAGGGTTTTCATTATCCATGCTTTAGGGTTCTTGTGGGTTTCTAGATATCAAAGGAGGAAGAGATTAGGGTTCTTGTGGGTTTCTAGATATCAAAGGAGGAAGAGATTTGGGGTTTTCTGTGAGATATTTTGGGATTTTAGAAGGAGAAATTTGGGGGTTTGATTGGAGGCAAGGAGAGATTTGGAGAAGTCAATGGTGGGGCAAGGTTTTGAAAATTTATCTTGTGGAGATATGGCCAAAGGCTATGAAAGGAGACAGAGACAGAGTGGAAGAAAAGGGGTCCAAGGTTTCAGAAAGAGAGTGAGAATGGAGATAGAGAGAGGAGATGAATGATTGCAGGGAGTGAGAAAGAACGACAAGTGGGAGAAGTATTGGCTCTGTTACAAATAAAAGAGGGAGAAAAAGAGTATCTTTGGTTTCGAAGAAATAGAATAGCTTTCCATGTGCCCTAGTTTCAAAGAGAATGGGTTGATTACTATTCGTGCCACCATTAGAGAGAGAGGTAGGGGAGCATGCCTCGGCTTTAGAGAGAGTGGGTTCCTGGTTGGTTATAGTGAGAGAGAGAGAGAGAGCATTTTGGAGAGTTCTAAAAAGAGATGTGGGTGGTGTTACTTTATTGTTACCGGTAACTGGCTTTAGAGAGAGTGGTTAGCCAATGAACCCTCTTCCCAATCTCGAGATGGAGAATAAGTTTAACGGTGATCTTGAGGGGTCTTATGCCATTGCCATTGCCATTGCCATTGGGGTGTGGCAGGGTCTCACAGGAAGGATCATGATTGTGACCTTAATTTGAACAAAAATATGTTTACCAAAATGAAAACGACACTATATTTTTGGACTAATATCTAACATGCACCGACCCTTGCAACTGTAGTTTGATAAAAAGGAAAGCAAAAAGTTGATATAAGGTTGCAACCTTAAAATGTAATCTAATGTAGAATTAAGGTTGCGCCTTAAAAATCGATTGGAAATATTATTTTAATGTTGAAAAACTTTCTAATTGATCATTTCAACATCGAGATATATGAATATAAAAAAAACAGATTTCAATTCCTATAAATAATGCACTTGTAACACATTATCAAGAATCTCATATGTTTATAGATCTTTAAAATTTTACAATTAGAGTTGGAAATAGATTTTCAGGAAATCCTAATAATCTTTTGATATCAAATTTGGATGTGCACCTTAATTGGATTGTTTAAGCCATTTTCAAACCACACCTAAACGAAAACCACCCTAGAATCAGTTTTGATATCTTTTGAAAAAGAAACTTCTATGTTTGTTTCCTTTTTCTTTTATTTTTCAATCCTTTTCGGCCCCAGACTTGCCTTGTTAGATCAAAATATATTTTATGTGCGTCCCCCTCCAAAAATACATCTCAAAAATCAAATTCAGATCAAAATTTTAGGATTTGCTACTATCAACAGCGAAGATGATAGTGAATCCAGAATATTTTTTTGGCAAAGTAAAAATGATGTTTCTTGATTTATTTATTTTTTTCCACCGTCCATTTTGATAGCCAGTGGAGGCACCAGTTTTTGACATCCATATTAGCGATGGATGACATGCTCACAAACAACCGATTCAAAATCTGAAGGACAGCAATTATTGTGATCTCATTTTACTAAAAGAAAATGGTCTCTTTGAACACGTTTCTTCTCACCCAAAAAAAAGGAGCCTCAAAAAACGGTGTACATGTAGAAGCATTCCTAAAGTTACAAGTTTTTAGATTCAATTTTGAGTTAAATTCGTGTTAAGAACGCTAAGTTTAGAATACACCATGTCACTAAGAAAATATAAGTGTGAAAGTTGGGCACGAAACTTTAATCTCTAGACAGCACAATTGCTTCTTAATTGGGATTTGGGTTTGGAAATCCAAGTTCTAAACATTATTTTAACTAAAAATGGGTTTGGAACTTTTACCTTTCGGACTATTTTTTCACATAAGAAATTTTTTAATAAAATATCTTAGTTTAGAAAAAACCCCAAACATAGATAGTATGAAAAACATTTGAAAATAAAATAAAATGAAAGATAAGAATTTTTAGGTAAAACATAAAAAGAAAAGTGTTATATGAGGACCCATGTGGCCCGTGACAATCCAACATCTATCTTAAGGTGAATGTTGAGAAATAAGCACGCAAAACTAATGGTGCCAAAAAAAAAAGAAAAAAATTACTTTTGATGATTTATTTATTTTCATTTTCAAGATCAACATGCCTAAATCATAACCTCTTAAAAATTTAAATTCAAAATCCATCTCTAAGACGGACTTTAATTGGTGGGATGCACATGCACATGTTGTGATTCGTTGGACACAAAGAGAAATTTCATCCAAAATGAAAGAGACCGTTTACCTTTAAATGGGATTGTATACAATAAAACAATTTACCTTTGATACAAGGTGGTTACAATTACTAACAATATGAAATTTGATAGCTTGGATGTGTCACAAGATTCGAAAAAAATTTCTTTTGAAGTTTGGGCTTGACTATAGAATAAAATCAGCTACTTAAATTTTCATTCAATAGTCAAGATTAATGTGACCACCCAATACCAAAGGTAAATAGTCTCATTATGTACTTTTTCCTTTTACACATCAAACTTGTACCAAGGATTTTTCTTAAATTGCCACCAAAATATCGAGTTAATTAGATACACACCTAAGGAATGGCGAATTAGATACACAACTAAGTAATATATATATATACAGTATGGTCCACATTGGCACGGCAAAAACGGTGTAGCACTCGATCACAATTCAAGTGGATTGTGATGGTGTTCACGATATGTAAATGGATCATATTACAGCGCGCCAACACAAATAGACCTCAGATTGGGAGATAATAGTGTAGACATTGCTGATTCAAATCGATAGATCGTTGGGACCGGGAATTAGTTCGTGAGCACTCGCTCGGTTTTATTTAGGATTCGGCGATCCTGACTCACCGGATTCCCTGGTTCCCACACATGATAATTTTATGTTTTATTTTTCAATTTATTTTTTTTTAAAAAAATTGGACCAATTCTCACACTAAATAATCGGTCTGATTCACAGATCCAAATCGGATTTCCAAAATGGCCGCTTCACCCAGTCAATCGGAGGTTTTAAAGCACTTGCAGAGAGACCGACAGTTGTGATTGTAGTTCGGAGCCAAGAGCTTGGACCCAAAAAAACAAGGAGTAAACTCATAAGGGTATGAATAGTCTTGTCTCCAAATTTGACTAATCTGTTAGCCATTGAGATACACATCTTAAATTATATTTTCAGGTTTAATAGTTGAAATGGAACAATCTTTTAGAGAATACTTGACATGGATGGTTAGTCAAAGTCCTGAAAACATGAGAAGGAATTTCTTGTGGAGGGGTGTTGAGAAGAAGAAAAAAATGCTATTTAGTGAACTGCAAGTCACCTCGTATACCTCATAGTCTTGGCATTAGAAGACTTGAACACTTAAACAGTGACTTAATCCTTCTTAATAAGTGGTGATATAATGCGTACTTTTAGGTTTACTGAATTGAAAGGTTTGGCCAGCATTGGAAAGAAAAGAATTTAGAGAAGTCTACAAGGAAGATATCATTCTTCATGTGAAGAAATGAATTATTTAAGGAGCAGAAGCTTCAAAAGCCTAGTAAATTTTTTTTTTAGGCTTCATCTCTCTATAACTAGAAACAAGTTTTATCAAGTTTTAACAAGAAGCTTACATGCCTAGTGTTATTGCTATCACTTTGTCTTTTAGGAAAAGAGGCAACTTTAGTGCCGTAGAACTTGTAATAGTTGTGCATTTAAATTGGCAAGTCAAAATCCTCAATGCTTTGCGCCTGTGCATCCTGGAGATAAATTTGCTTGGTAAAAACATAGATGCACACAAATTCATATTAGGAAGGAGCAAATGTTGTCTTGAGAAAGTGATTTGTTGGGCTTGGGATCAAAGAGATTAAAGCTTATTTGTTTCGTTTACTTTTTATTTTTTGCTCAATTTCACCCAACACTTTTAGCAAATATTTTGTTGTTCACAAATCTTTTTCCATATTTAGAAATTGGAATATGCGTGGATGTTTATGCCTTCGGCTCACATTAGTGGATCCAAATTACCAAAATATATAACAAATCCAAAAAAAATATTTTCAATAAAAATATAGTCTAGGTTTGGAACTCATAATAAATAAAAGTATTCATATCATTTGTTTTGAATGAGTTAAGTGGTTCAAATTATTAAAATGCCCTCACTTGTGTAGGATTATAATTTCAGGACAAGGTTAGCTTGAAGTTCTTTAAACAAAATTCCAAATGACATTCGCAATAGGAATCATTTATCTGGCATTTCAAAATGTTAGATAGTTCAACTGTTGATAAATATAATTTGATATCTCTCTCTTTATTTGTTGAGGTTGATCTTTTTAAAGGGGGAATTATAAAAACCAGCCAAATTGGGTTTTCTAGACAATCTCCTCCCAATTAGTTTTTTGCATTGCAATTTTTATCCCAATACAAAAATTTATAGTCAATGCGGTCTGGCAACATGGGCCATACTATCTGGCATATTTGCCCTACGGTCCACCATTATGTTCCATATAGTTCAACATATTTGGTCAGTCCAAGAGTATATTTTGTCGGTCCAACGCTACGATACCTCAGTATGGCATAAATTGTATGCAGTTCGACAGATTGCTGTTGTGGTCTGGCAATTAATGTGATATGGGTTCCGGTCCAACAATAATGTGCGTAATCATCTTTGGTGATTGAGTGTTTATGGAAATGTACTCTTTCATATACATTTAAAGTATCCGCAAAAGTAATAGGGGATATTTGCCGTAGAGGTTCGATTTGAGGTAAAAATTACAGTAAAAAGCTTGATTGGGGGAGGATATAAAGAAAGTTTACCCAAAGAGGTTTTAATAACTTTCCCTAGATATTTTCTCCAAACAAGATTCAGGTCTCGCCTAACCTCCCTTAAAGCGCCCACCAGACGGCCAAGTTCGCGAAGCGAAACGGTTTTCAGACGATGTCCTAGAAAACCCTAAAATTGCAGAGAAAACCAACCTCCATCTATTTTCTCGCTCGTGCTTTTGGGAGACCTATTCGATCCTGAGATTGCATAGAAATGAAGCCATTTTTCCCTAACCCTAAAACTTTGCAGGGAAAACACATTATGTATCTATTGGTGGCCTTCTAGCTTGTGTCGTCCGTAAAGGCTCATTCTTTCTCAATTGATCTCAGCACCCCATTATTCTGCAACTTTCCATTATCAAACGTTCCTTCACCTATAGAAAAGAGGGACATTGCGATGCTTGAACAGATGAAAGGTCCAGGAGTTTGCCAGAGTGTTTTTGAGAAAACGTAATCCGAACACTAGAGTTGCAGAGACACCCGGTCAATGCAGGCTTGCGAACTGTTCATAGATGGTAAAAAATCGCTTTACTATTACATTTTTACATTAGCTGCCATTGTTCCGCAATTCGTCATGACCCATTGTTCCCATTCCCTAAAGAAAGCAGCTCATAAAGTATGCACCGTGTTATTACAACCTAAAAACCGAACTTTTTCAACAAATCTTTTGGATGAGACCCTAACCCGAAATTTCCAGGAATGCCCAACTCTTTCCCCAAATCTTTTGGCTCGAATGCTAACTCTAAATTTTCAGAAAAAACCAATTTGCCCCCAAAATCCTTTGTACAAAAACCTAGCCCTAAATTTGCAGAGCAACCCGTTTCTTCACAGGCCAAGAGCCGTACATTCCTCTGCTGATTCCATTCCAGAGGAGACTCCATCAACCTCTGCTCACTCCGGTCCCCGAATCTCTCGGTTTGCTCGCAAGGAAGCTGAAGATGCTCTCTTGGACTATCTCCACTTCACGAGATGCTTAAGTTTCACTGACGCAGAGCACATAAGCAAGAATTCACCCACTTCTATTCACTACCTCCTATCAAAAGTTGTGAACAAGCAAGAGATTGGTCGCTCAATTGCGAGGTTTTTACGATACCATCCCATTAATGAATTCGAGCCATTATTTGAAAGCTTGGGGCTAAAACCTTGTGAATTTGCCTCTCTACTCCCTCGTGGCCTTATGTTCTTAAGTGATGATCAATTATTGTTAGACAATCTCCATGTTCTGTGTAAATATGGTGTTTTGCATAGTGAGATAGGGAATATGTACAAGGAAGAGAGAGAAATTTTCAGGCATGAAGACGGTGTCTTGCTTTCGAAGCTCAAAGCTTGTGAGGAGCTGGGTTTCAGTCAAACTACTGTTGTAAAGATTGTGGCTTCTTGTCCTTCTCTTCTTGTTGGGAATGTTAATGAGGAATTTTCTAGGTTAATTGTAGAAATTGAAGGTTTGGGTATTGAAAAAGATTGGGTAGGGGGGTGTTTATCCCCAAAGAACAAGTATAATTGGAAAAGAATGTGGAGATTATTGTCCCTTTTGGAAAGGATGGGTTTCAAGAAGGGGGAATTAGCTGAAGTTATTGAGAAGCACCCAAATTTCTTCTTCGAAGGTTCAGGAGAGAATATGTATATTCTGATTGCTCTATCGATGAAATTGGGTTTTCACATAAATGATATCATGAGCTTGATTTGGAATTTCCGGAGAGATTCAAGCCCAAATCTAGTGAAGAATTTTTGGCATGCGATACATTTCCTATATGGAGCTAGGTTAAAAGTCGGGGATATAGTTAGGCTCGTGCACTCACACCCTCGTGTCTTGAGTTCATGCACTTTAAAAAGGCCCAAATCGGTGAAGCAACAGCTGAATGTGGGGATCAAACGTTTAGGCTTGATAATTTTAGAGGACCCAAATCGATTAAGAGATTGGGGATTGGGGACGAAGCTGCACCCAGTTTCTGGTCCCTCAGAGGATGAGCTATCATTACTCAAGAAGATGCAATTCTTGTTAAAATTAGGATTTGTTGAGAACTCAAAGGAGATGGTCAATGCTGTGAAGCAGTTTAAAGGCAAAGGGGATGAATTACAAGGGAGATATGACTGTTTAGTAGGAGCAGGATTTGAACCTAATGAAGTCTCTCACATGACAAAGCTTGCTCCTCCAGTATTGCAACAAAGCCAAGAAAAGCTCCTGATAAAGATAGATCTCCTTGTAAATAGATTTGGGTATCCTCTGAAATGTTTGCTGCCTTATCCCTGGTTTCTTTGTTATGATGTGGGAAGGATCAAGCTTAGGTTTTCAATGTATGACTGGCTCAAGGAGAAAGGGGTAACCAGCCACACATTGACTATAAGTAGTATTATTTCCTGTTCAGAGAAGAGGTTTATTGAGAGGTTTGTCAGTCTCCACCCTGAAGGTCTGGAGGTTTGGGAGGAATTAAACAAATAGATGATTTTGGGATGAGGTTTTATCTTTCATTTCGATTAGTTGTCTCGATTTGCAGAGACATATGCAAGCTTTCAATGATTTATCTTGTAATCCTCACTTTGCATCCTGTATTTTTCGCTCTGCATCTTTTATCAAAAGGATTCATTATACTGCGCATGATCTTGGCCAAAAGGCTATAAATTTTCATGATTATACAAATAGCCAAAGGAAAAAAAGGATCCAGTACACATTTTTTCTGTTGTGTAGCTGGGGCTCTGTCTTGGTTCAAACTTGAAAGGATTCTTTCCTTATTTTTAAGGTGAGGTCCCTTGAGCATATTTTTTCAGAAGGAGGTCACACTCGTGAGGCTCTGATTTTCTGAAAATTTTCTTACCAAAATGTTTGTAAAAGAACTAGTTTATTTTGGATTTGTTTGGAGAAGAATTGATGATGTGATGGGTGATTAGGGCCTTACAAAATCTTACCAGACATTCGAAGGTATGGAGGTTGGGCAGGCATTAAAGAAATAAATGTTCTTGGGATGAGGTCTTATCTTTCGATTTGGTTCAATTGTGTGGATTTACTGAGCTATATGCAAGCTTTCAATGCTTTATCTTGTATTCCTTACTTTATTCTTTATGTTGTCTCTCTGCAATCTCTGATTGAAAGGCTTTGTCATGCAACACTTGATCCTCGCCAGAGGGCCAAGAAAAGTATACAGTTTCATCATCATACATTTTACCGAGAATAACATAAGATGGATTCATTAAACAGTTTCTCCGTTGTGTTGCTGACAGTTTGTCTAGGTACAAACTTGTAAGGTTTCATTTTTATAGGCTTCCTTGAGTTTATTTTCTCTGAAGGAGGTCACACTTTCAAGGCTCTGATTGGCTCAAAATTTCTTACCAAGGCATTTAAACTTGGGGCATGAAGAAACTAAATCTATTTTGGATTTGTTTGGAGAAGAATTGATGGTGTGGATGAGTGCTTAGGGATTGGACAGTTTGAATTTCTATCTGAAATGAGTTAATCAATTAAGTATTGGTTTAGAGGGAATATGAGGTTGAGATCCAAGTCAAACATAAGAGATTTTGGATGGAGAAACAGAATGGAGCATGCTATTTGGTGTTAGCCTTTTCTTAGTGGAGTCATGTGTTGTTAGCGCATAGCACAAAGTTCCATTATTTTAGATTCTTAATTTGACCTAAGCATAGTCTAGAGTGACCCATTATTTTATTAAGTCCTATTGTGTAATCCATTCCTATTAGTTGTGAGAATATCTATTTCATTTAAGATCTTATATTTATGATGTCCTATTGTTTTAGATTCTTAAATCACAATGATGAATCCTCTTAGTTGTGAGATGAGAATATATCTTTTCATTTCAAGCTTTAAAAAGCATCTTTTACATCTGTGAGAGAGAGAGAGAGTAGTTCATCTTGTCCTCTTGCCCCTTCGTAGAGCCAGCCTTTAAGAAACAATGGAAGCAAAGGAGACTACATTTGAAGAAGATGAACCTTGAATGGTAGGATTCTGGGTTGCTGGGACTCCGAGGGAATGGTGCATGCCAAACTTGTGTCATGACCTGAAGATGTAGTAGGAGGGACAAGCCTTGGTACTGGAGCACTCTGACGAGCTTCATCATCAGCATCAACGCGGTTGCCTAATGCTTCTAATGCCCCAACATAATCCTCGAGGTGGTCATCATCAGGATGAAAATCTCATCCTTTGTACTTGTGGGGTATTTTTATGGACCATTGCAATTCAGATTTTAATGCAAGGGGAACTTTGGCAACCATGCCATGAATATATGTTCAATTTAAAACAAAGTAAACACTTTCAAAGTTAGTACCATTTTCGAAACATGCTATATAAACAGATAGTGTTAAGGTATATGCCTGTCAACCATGGCAAGATTGGACCTCAGGTGATCGATGACATGTTTTTGTATATGATCATACTCCAGTCATTTCTGTGGCAATCCTACCATGATTATTTTGAATGGTTCTCCTTTTTTCATAAGAGTAGGGTCGTATTTTCTGCTAAATTTTTTGACCTATTAAATCTTTATTATACTGTATGAACCTTGGTTTTTCTTGGAGAATTTGCTGATCAAAACTGCATTGTCCTTTCTTTGTTATTTATTACATCGCAGATTTGTCAATAGCCACCAAAAGACCAAATTTTCTATGAATTTCAAAGTCTCAGTAAGTTTTGACTTGACTTGAAATCTTTGGTTCCTAGGTCTCAGACATCCGATAATGTTTCGATCCCCTTTTACTGGAATAAACCTGGTTCAACGTTTTCTAATTTTATATTGAACAAGGTTATGCATATCTAGGAACAGATGATTCATGACATTGCATGTTATAGGTCAGAATGGCATTCATATGCTTACTTTGTTGTGATTTAGCAGAAGTGAACTTGGCTGAAATGAAGGGCTTTTTTTTTATTATTAGTTATTTATTTATTTTTATCATAATGACTCACTCTGTCAATACTAAAAAAAATAAAAGAGAAAAATGGTTTTTTTCTATCAAATTCATTTTTCATATGTTCAATCATTTTCTTAACATTTCTTAAAAACTTTGATGGCGTTGTAGCTAGAACACGCTGGGTTGTGAAAACCATCCGTTTCTTTTCAATATGGGCCATCCTTTGAAAAGGCTACAAGCTATATTGAAAGAAAAAGAGTGGCACATAGAAGTTTTTTCGGTATGGTGACTGCAGATGTTGTTTTTTATTAACATAATCATCGTACTTATATGATTTTATCTCGTTTAACTTTATTGTTACAGTTTTTCTTTTTCATGCAAATGTTTTTCCTGTATCATCTGAATTCTTCGGAAAATTTTCTTTACATAAATAAAATTTCTGATCACTTTATTTATTAATTATAAGGTTTTTTTTGTAAGATCACAAACATGACTTGATTCGGAAATCTACTGTAGCGTTGGAGTGGAAGATGAAGTAGTGAATCCTCAATTCTTTCATTCACTCGTTGGCCGAGTGGAAGACGATAGCCTCCACTCGAAAGTAGTGAATCCTCAATTCCTCATACACTCGATGTTAATTTTTGTGTTATTCTTTCTTTTGACTTTGTCCATCTCATTTTGTTAATTGGTGTATCAATTCTTGTAAAAATTTGTGGGGCAGATATTTCACAATCGCCGAGGGTAAGGTATCTATTGGACATAAAAGATCATTTTCTTCAATCATATTCCACAGAAGTAAATTATCGTACCCAATCTGGTCATGGATCTTATCAAAAAGAAGGCGCCATGAAGTGGACCCAAGGGTCGTCTTACCCTACGCATGTGGCCAACTTATATGAAACATTAATTAATGATATGAATTTGAGGCTTTCATCTCTGAATGGAGTTCGTAGCAGGCAACTGGTGTAGCCCATGAAGGAGCTTGTGATTTGTAACAAGGGTTGCCAAAAAAATTCCCATAAAGCGTTAAGTGGGTCTCAGACTCTGACTTTCGCTTGGATATATCCGGGATAACTTTTCAAATAAGAAGGAACCCGGTTCGATAACATCCTCCCCAAAACCATAATCCCAACTTCTCAATTCTTACTCAGAGCATATAAACCAAAGGGCAAGCTTTCGATGCTTCCCCTACAACATAAATCTTATATACTTCCTTTTATCCAACCCTCTATTGTGAATGGAGGGCTAATATTGTTTCAATCACAATGTCATGTCTCTAGGTTATTTTTTATTTTTTTTAAAATTATTTTGACACCAAATTTTGTACGTCCAATTTTTTATTAATTTCGCACTAGAGAAAAATATAAAAATAATATTTCCAATAAATAGAATGAACAAAATAATTCTGAAAGTTTCAAAGTGTATTTTGGTAATTATATTTTATCAAAAAATTACTTTTAATGTTTTTTTTATAGGTATGCCTCAATGAGAAGATGGCACATACCAAATTTCATATTCATATAATTTTTATAAAACAAATTAAAAATAAAATACTTTGAGACATCGGATCTAAGATGAAATGGTGAGTGACTCTCTTGATCAAATTTGGCGCTGAAAAATAGGGGAAACATAGATTTTTTATGCCGTGGAAAGTATAGAAACTTTTTCCAAAACGAAATAAGCCCTTATAGAGAACATAAGGGCAAAAACCATAATGATTAACCGAAGGACTTGTATTGTACGAGGCCATGTTTTTCCCCCTAACATGGATCAGATGGCTCAGGCCCTCAGTTTGGAATGAGCTCAGCAAAGTGGCCCCATAATTCATTGGCCAAGTCGTCTGCGTGCAAAATAAAAAAAAGTTTCATAAATAATTCAACATTCCTATAATTAATCAATAGTCACAAAATTATAGGATGCATGTTATTCGATATAGACTTCGAACAATTAGTATCACAAGTACAAGAAGCAGTTTTTAAGTAAACTGCACATGAGAACATTATGGAAGTCAGTTTAGTAAAGTGCAATAAAGATGGAATAAATAAAAAATATTTGACACTACATCAAAACAATGATGTACAATTGAAAACTCATACAAACATAAAATAGAAGATGCAAGGAGAATATTAACTTGGCTTAGAATACAGAGAGTATAAATTAAGAGGGCATACCTGCAGATTCGAAGATTTTGCCGTGTGATTCTTGTCTGTTAAATTCACGACGGCTGGCTTTAACCAAATCAGGGTCCTCATTGATTTTAAAGAAACAGCCTCTCACCATAGCAGCATCACAAACCAATTCTGACCAAATACTACCACTTTTAATCAAAGTCGGTGCATTGCCCACAATCCAGAGGCTATTTCTGCGAGGAATAAAAACAACAAATCATAAACTCACCAACACAGAAGAAAAAACCATGAACAATACAACGATGAAATTGAGGGGAATCTATCAAAATACATCTAAGGGATGAACTATTTAATACTTTACTCATTTCATATCATTTAATTTCAAAAAGCCCAACAAAATGTTAAATAGTTGAAAAGGAGTAAAATGTTTGAATAGTTAAAAAGGAATAAAATGTTAAATAGTTGGATAAGTTAGGTGTATTTTGATAAATTAATGAAAAAAATGCTCACCTTGCCCTTGTCAAAGCGACATTAGTCTTGTTGAGATTGGAGAGGAAACCGATAGACCCCAATTGATTTGCTTTAACAGTAGAAAGTATAATAATGTCCTCTTCACATCCCTGAAATCCATCAATGGACTTCACCCTTACAAAAAAGTTATCATGGAAATGACACTTCTTTTGTAGCTTCTGAATTGTTTCAACCTGAGCATTATATGGAGATACTATTCCAACACTCAAGGGAGAACCATTCTTAGCAAGCCAAGCTGTAAATCCAAAAATTTAGTTAGAGATTAGTCTCACAAAATTCACCACATTAAAAGTAAGGTAAAGCTTTCAGACAACATTTCATGGTAGAAGCAACTATTCCACCAAAGAAGAAATCATAACAAGGCCAAGAAAGGGAACTGTTCCATTGAGGAGAAAAAAAAAAGGTATATTTATCAAGTCAAATTATGAGTAAAATAAAGAAGGCTCAAGTTCGAAAAAAGTGGAAACATGCAAAAGCCACATGTGTGCCAAGATCTTCAAGTCCTGTATCATAGTATTGGCATTTATGTGCTCATTTTCTGCATTACATCATGCAATTTAACCTAGAAATGTTCCCTAGCTTAAAACCATAAAATGTGTCTAAAAAATATGGGAAAGTATAGAATGAGAACATTTGCCATTGGTACAAGGTGGTCACATTAATCTTGACCATTGGATGTGAAATTGGGTGGTTGTAATTATTCTATTGAGCAAGCTCAAACTTCAAAAGAAATTTTCTCGAACCTTGTGAGACATCCAAGCTATTAATTTTCACATCAAATGGTTGTAAGTAATTGTGACCATATTGTAAAAAAGATAAATGGTCTCATTGTATATAATCCCTAAAAATATTTCTAGGACTACTTTATGACTCTATATCAATTTCCATAGAATCCATTAAATAGTTCAAAATAATACAATTTTATGGGAGGTTTCAGGTGCAATTTGTATGCAAATAGATGAGTAATGGCTGTTTGTTTAGACCCATACAAATATTATAAAGATTTGTAAAAGACATATAGTTAGTGGAGGACATATAACATTTGAAAAGAACACATTCACCAATAGCAGGACCTGTCAAGATAGCATACAAATTCTAGACTCAAAATCAGTGATTTTAAAATCTCCCCTCTAACTTGGGATTGCCTGAGTTGAATATGGTTCGGGATGTGGGTAATTCCAGTTTAGGGGAAACTTGTGATCGCCCCAAATCTCATATTCTTCCTATTTCTTTTAGTTCTTTAAATACAACCCACTGCAACTTGGGAATCTAACTGAACTGGTTGAATTGGAATCAAACCCTTGGGGATTCAAGACCGAATTCCAATTTTCAATCACTGCTCAAACTAAAATATGCGAAAGTTTTTTTCTATTATTTTAGAAATATTTGGAATGGGCTAACTACCACCTTTGAAAAGCTTCTTCACTGTAATCATGACAATATCTGCCTCCACCAAATTCTTCAAACTTTTTCTCCCCTTTTCCTCTCTCCCATCAGCAACATTGATGAATGCATAAGTGCGATTGGAGAGGTAGCGCTCTGTAGTAGAAGTGATTTTTACATTAGACCCATATGAAATCAGCCGGTCCGGTCATAAAATGTGGCATTTGGGAAGCAACTTATTGAAGGGTGCATCCGATATTGCTCGTTAAGAAGAGACTGCAGCCATTCAAATAAACTCTTCCCAAACCCAGCTCTCTCTGAAGCCTGACAGAGAATGCATAAAGACTGTTGATTCTTTTTATTTCTTGATGGGTCCATACAATGTTAATTGACAAACATGTATCAGCCACAGGAGGAGACAAACCTTACTAGTAATCAGGGCAGGCAACTGGCGCTCATCACCTATGAACATGGCATGTCTCGGTCAGCGAAGGTATAAAGGAATGATGGATTCGGCTGCCTTTAGTTGTGATGCCTCATCTAAAATTAACAAGTGGAATTCTTTCTTCATTATCTCGTAGGTTAAAGGAGAAGACCCTGATGCTGTGCACAAAATTAAGTAAGGAAGCCTACTTCAAGATGAATTTCTTTAGAGTGTCGCCTTTCAGGTAGATTTATATTGAGGCTATTATGCAGTGCTTGGAGGACTCGGAGGGCTTCCTTTGATAACATGAATAGAATTTCTTCCATGCTAACCTTGATATCACCCTCTTTTTTCCCAGATAATGAACTCACCAAATCCATTTCTTGGTTAATACATAGATAGGCATCCCATGAATTTCTTCGGTTTTAAGCCGTCGAGTTCAGTAGTCTTTAATAAACTAA
>NW_006499435.1:2578691-2597978 GCF_000471905.2 Amborella trichopoda
CTTTTTTTGTAACCCATGATAGAGTTTTTTGTAATCCATGATTGAATTTTTTGTAATCCATGATCGAATTGTTTTTTCTTTTTTTGTAATCCACGATTGAATTTTTTGTTTTTTTTGTTTGTTTTTTTTTGTAATCCATGATCGAATTTTATGTAATCCATGATCGAATTTTTTGTAATCCATGATTGAATTTTTTGAAAATTTGTGATTGTTTTTTTTTAATCCATGATCGAATTTGTTTTTGTAATCCATGATAGAATTTTTTGAAAATTTGTTTTTTTTTTTTTAATCCATGATCGAATTTTTTTTTAATCCATGATAAATTTTTTTGAAAATTTGTGATTTTTTTTTTTTAATCCATGATCGATTTTTTTGAAAATTTGTTTTTTTTTTTTAATCCATATTATTCAAAGAGAAAATGAGAGAGATGATGATTTTGAGGCCACCTTATCCCAGCCATATTATTCACATATCGAGTCCCAACAGCAACAGTGTAGGGATGAGCACGACAGTGCAGGTGAGTATGAAGGATGGACAATCTTTGGGGATTTTAAATTGAGAACACAACGAAACACTAACACTCAGGGATTTGGGAATAGTCAGACGCCTGCTAATATCGATGATTCGTTTTTAGATCGAATCAATGAATTGTTAAACAAATTCAATCAATGGCACCAGCGTGACCAAGAAAAACAATAACGTCGTCTATCATTTTATTTTTAGATCATATGTTACTAATTTTATGCTTTATTGTAGTCCATGTATGTTGATATACTTATTCCATGATAATTATATGTTTATCCTTTTGTGTGATGTAAATTAAATGATGAATGGCAGTTCATGCAGGGAAAAACATATCAATATTCGCATATTCATTCAAAAACATGAAAATTCTTAATGGAGTACCCTCATTTCTTATTGAAAATGAATTTTAATAATTTTTTCGGATTTTTTTTAAGCTTTATTCTGACCGATTCACCCGATTCCCAATCCGGATCGGCGATTCGCCGATCCGGATCGATTTTTTAGAAGCCCGATCTTGGTCACCGATCCATTTTTTAAACCATTGCTCTAAACAATTAAATTTGAGCCTACCTCAAAAATTTCACTAGAAGAGATTGTTTTGATATTCCAATATCTTCAAACTGATCATCTCGATATCAAGATGCATGGACATGAGAAAAAAAATGGATTTCAAATTTTTGAAATAGTGCGTCTTGTAACGCATTTTCATACCGTCAATTTTCAAGATTTTCATAGCTCTGCTCGATGTACATTGTTTTTTGAACTTTAAATTTTATAATTGAAGATGAAAATATATTATAAGGTTATCACAAAAATTTTCAATACTGAAACTACATTTCTCAATACTATTTGAAGGTGCCCTCTACTTCGATTGTTTAAAGCCTGGCTCTATTCAGACGACACCCATATGTAGTGCCTAGGAGAGTGACGGAGACTTGTATCATGAGTGTGCAGCAAAGAGAGAGAAAGGTCTGCGCCGCGCCCCTTTTTTGGGTTGCATTGGCGGTGGGCTCGCGAAGTCCCCTTCGAATCAAATGGGAGCCTTTTATGATCTCAAATGCAGTAGCATTCGGGACAATTAGAGGGAAAATGAGTTAAATGTGCTGTGTTTGTCTAATGTTTTTTTAAGTCTCCTCCAAATCCCTATCTTACAAACTCTTATTTTAATTTTAATTCTTGATTTTATTTATTTTAATACTTGTAGATCACCTATTCCGAGTGATCTACACTCATCTAGATGGATCACCAATCCAATTATCTGACACCAATCTATGGGTCCCACCGATTTGGGTTTTAAAACACTCATATTTACGTTCTTATTCAATTTAAGGTTATTTATTTATCTCCCATATAAACCTTATTTTTTATTTTTTATTCATTGCTTTAAATTATTTGGAAAACAAGTTTGCATTAAAATGTAAAAATGCATAGGGTCAAAGAAGTTTTCTCTAGGTTTTTTTTTATTTTGACAATTTTACAATTTCTTTAAGTTTCACTGAGGGCATGACCATTAATAGAGCATAATGGCGAATCAGGATTCGTGTAGTCGATCCCAATTAGTTAGCAAAAAAGCTTTGACGATAATGATGATAAATTATAAAATTCTTCAATAATAATGGAGGTTGCTTAGATCTATAAACACTCAATATTTTTAAATTTTTTTTATTAAATTACCTGTAAAAGATGAATAATTTAATGCCTTACATATATCTTTTGATTTAATTACAAAATATCTATATAAAAATACATAATTTTGAGTTAGGTAAAATGTTAAATAATTCATATCCTGTGTGAGTATTTTTATAAATTCCTCAAGTATCCCTTAACATAGGATAATGATCCAATGCAATGGTTGTATCATAGTATAATGCAACCACACTTTCAAAAAACTGTTTGTAGTAGTCGTATGACCCAAAACTTTACACACATACTCTCTTCATCTCAATAATTAAATTTTTTTTAAAAAAAAAACTAATTTGCACCCTATATATGGTTAAAAATTAGTCCCATCTGGCAATGAATCTAGATCGTTCATTTGATGAATTTCAAGATTTAGGCATTTATAAATTTAAAATCATTTTTTTTTATATTGTTAATCTAATGATAATAAAGTTATTTAAAAATTTTAGAAAGAAAAAAATCATTCTTGAACCTAGATCTAAGCATCTCATCAAAATGGATGGCCTATGTTAATTGGGCTAAAAAATACTTTCTAAATTGTTAATTTGATGATAATTTTGTTAATCTATTGATAATAAAGTTATCTAATAAATTTAAAAAGGAAAATATCATTCTAAATCCTAGATCTAAACATCTCATCAAAATGGACAGCCAATGTTAATTGGGCTAAAAAAAAAAACTTTTCATATTATTTTTTCAAAGTTTTCTTTTTTATGATCTTTCATTAAAATGAAAAAATATATATTATAAAATTTGGATCAAACAAATGTCTGTGTTTTTTAGTGTTATTGCGTTATATTACTATATAACCTACGCATGAAATCACTCCCCATAATTTCTCAAATATTTAACATAAATTATATAATATCACTCCCCAAAATTTCTCAAATATTTAACATAAATTATATAATATCGTTCCCATGTGCTAATTACCAACTTTGTCCCTATATATACAGTGTAAGGTGTGCGGTGTACACACCAATGTCTCGCTCATGCAGCCCCCTTCGACGCTTTCCCTCCAATTTGAACCCTAAATCTAGGAGTTGCAGAGAATCCAGTATACTCTCATTTTCACTCATTCATCTGCTTGAAAACCCTAACCCAAAATTTTGGAGCGTCCCATTGTTTGTTTTTCACCTTTTAGGTTATCAGAGAAGCCTAACCATTTAATTGCAGAGAAGCTCCGTATGCTAAAGGTTCCTATTCAAACTTTTGATGGAGAGAACCCTAACCACTGATTTTTCAGTGGAATTATGTTCTTCCCATTTCACTTCAAGGATTTTCAGTTGAGTATCCTAACATTGCAGTGAAATCCGTCTGCATTCTCAAGGTGGATTTCCGAAGTTAAATCAATGGTAACAGCCGCTACTTTGCCATTTAGTTTCTTAAAAAGCTGTTGTTTTTCTGCAACTTGCCATGACCATGTGATGAGCAACGCCATAAAGACATAAACTATGAGGCTTGCTTTTAGACCCACAAAAGCCACTGCTTCTCTAGGGGTTTTTTACACAGTGATAACTTTAACCCTGCAACTGTGGATAGTGGATGATATTTTTTTTTTCATCTACCTTTGAAGTTCTCTACTGAATCTTATTATTCTGAAACTCGTAATGACCAGTTGTTTCTACGCCATAAGACTAGTAGCTCATAAACTTTGCACCATGTTATTACGGCCCCAAAACCCAATATTTTTCTCTAATCTCTCTGGAAAAACCCTAACCCTAAACTTGCAGAAAAACCCATTTCTGAGAATTGCTTATTCTTCTCGAACTTCACCATCGGACACCAGCCCTTCGGTCTCTTCTCATTGTGGGATTAATCGAATCTCTCGAATAGCTCAAAGTGAAGCTCAAAATGCTCTCTTGGACTATCTAAACTCAACCAGGAGCTTATTATTCACTGATGCAGAGCACATGAGCAAGAACTCCCCCAATTTTCTCCAAAAGCTTATGTCGAAGGTTGAGAACGAGCAGGACATTGGGCGTTCCATAACCAGATTCTTAAGATACCACCCCATTAATGAATTTGAGCCATTCTTTGAAAGCTTGGGGCTAAAACCATCGGAATTCTGCCCTTTACTCCCTCGAGACCTTTTGTTCTTGAGTGATGATCATCTCTTGTTAGATAATTTTCATGTACTTTGCAACTATGGTTTTCCTCGAAGTAAAATAGGCAAGATGTACAAAGAAGAGAGAGAGATTTTTAGGCATGGAGATGGGGTCTTGCTCTCAAAGCTTAGAGCTTATGAGGTGCTGGGACTTAGTAGACCTGCTCTAATAAAGCTGGTGAACTCTTGCCCCTCTCTTCTTGTTGGGAGTGTTAATGAGAATTTTGTTGGGGTTCTTGAAAAATTGAAGAGTTTGGATATTGAGAAGGATTGGATTGTTGGTGTCTTCTCTCAAAAGAACTCATGCAATTGGAGTAGAATACTTGGCTTGTTCATTTTTTTGGAGAAAATGGGTTTTGGGAACAGAGAAATGGCAGACATTATCAAGATGCATCCAAAATTATTCTTTGAAGGATCAGGGCAGAAAATGTGTTTTTTGGTATCACTTTTGATGAAGGTAGTAGGTCTTCAAATAGATGAGATTAAAGGCTTGATTTTGCAGTACCCAAGTGTTCTTGCCCCAAATATCACCAGGAATTTTTGTCAGGGGATATGTCTTTTACGCACAGTCGAGTTAGAAATTGAGGAAATAGCTAGGCTTGTGCGTTCATACCCCCATATTTTGGGGTTGTGTTCCTTTAAGAGGTCTGAATTGGTGTTCCGTCGCTCAAAAGTTGGGAAAATGCGCTTAAGGTCGATGATATTAGAGGACCCTAATCTGTTAAGAAATTGGGTCGTGGGGAATAAGATCAGCCGAGTGCCAGTCACTGGCAAAGATGAAAAATCATCGCGTGAGAAGACCAAATTCTTGTTAAAATTGGGGTATGTCGAGAACTCAGATGAGATGACCAAAGCCCTGAAGAAGTTTAGAGGCAAAGGGGATGAATTACAAGAGAGGTTTGACTCTTTGGTAGAAGCTGGGCTTGATGTCCATGATGTCTCAAACATGATAAAGCTTTCTCCTGCTGTTTTGAACCAGTGTCGAGAAGTGCTAGTGAAGAAGATGGATTTTCTTGTAAATGATTTTGGTTATCCAAGACAATCTTTGGTAAAGTTTCCATCTTATCTTTGCTATGATATGGAGAGAGTCAAGGTTAGGTTCTTGATGTATAAGTGGCTTAAGGAGAAAGGGGTAGCCAGGCCCAATCTAGCTTTGGGTACCATTCTCGCATGTTCAGATGAGCGATTCTTAAAGCAATTTGTAAATCTCCATCCCGAAGGTCTGGCAGTTTGGGAAAAATTGAATAAATCATCTTCTTCAGGTTAAGGTTTGTCCGATGCACGTCAGTTATGTGTACTTGCACGCATGGCAAGCTATTAATGCTCTTGGTATCTTTGTTTGCAAAGCTGTGTGATATTCCTTGCGTACATTCTTCCATACTTTGTTTAAGACCTTGCGTAATTTCTTACTTTACAATCTTTGATATTTGCATTATTATGGGTCCAGAAAAATCTAGTCTACAAACCCATGATATCCCTCCTTTTAGGGATTCTCTCATGGGTTGAATGCAGTTTGATTTGATCAGACCAGACTGAAAAATTGCAGCACCCTGCATCAGACATCTTCTCCTGCTTCATAGCAGCTCTTTCCACCTTTTGCTTTTTGCATAAAAAGAAAACAGGGAAATCTTGTTGTGGAACTGAAAATTTTGTATTTTTGGCATGCAACAGCTTGTTATGATTGTATTTCCTCAAAGAAACTGCACAAAATGGTATAGAGATTGTTGAAATGATTTTCATCAGCTATACCTAATGTATGGGTAACAATTACCCCAAAATGCTACTTTTGGCAAAACCAATCCTCTGTTATCAATTAAATACATGGACAAAGAGAAACTTGAATGTGCAATCTGAGAGGAAAAACAAAAAGGAAACACGTAGAGAACAAAAAGCAATGAAGGGTGTAGATATGATGTAATACATCCCAGTCTGCTCAGAAGTCAGAAGAGCCACATTGGCCTTTCCTTTTATTACCATCGGAATCATAAACGTGATTGAGATTAAGTTGCTCATTAAAACTTAAAGGTTATGTCATTAAGAGGAGGGATGTAAAAAAGGAGCATTTGGTGCATTTCTTGCCATCATGATCATAAAAAAGACATTTTGAATATGATCTGGTACGCAGCTTCCGTCAATGCAATACCTCCACTTGATAAACTTAGCTGCTCTTCAAATCAGTCAAGGAGGATTAGGATCCTTGCATCACAGTCCACAGTCTTGTGATCCAGTCTTGAATGCGTGGAATTCAAATTGGATGCATGTTGGCTGACCCTGTATCAGCAAGATAGAGTGCATTTGCAGAAGGGCCGTCGTACACAATCTTGAGATCACTGAGCATATGCGGTATCATAATTTTCTTTGTACTGATCCTTGCGGAGTAGTAATTTCTCTTTGGATAAGTATACAATCAAACAAAGGTTCACCTGTGCACCCTATACATATAAATATTCTTAGTAACTTTGTGATTGCAGAAGTATATTATATAAGGAAAAAGTTTATATAAGGTTGCAACCTTAAAATGTTTGCATCTCAAAAATCCTTTGGAAAAGATTGTTTTAATGTTGAAAAACCTTCTAATTGATCATCTCGGCATTGAGATATAAAAATATGAAAAAAATAAGACCGAGTGCAAAAAATAGTGCATCTTGCAACACATTATCTAGACCGTCTATTTTCAAGATTTGCATATGCTTATAGATCTAGTTGATTTTAACTGATTTTGAAGTTTAAAATTATATAACTAAATATAAAAATAGATTTTGAGATAATCCCAAGAATATTTTGCACTAAAATTATATATTATAATAAAATTTCGAGGTGAACCTTAATTGGATTGTTTAAGGTTGCAATCTTATAGAAACCACACCCATTATATAATCCATAGGACCTTTTACAATGGGCGCACCATATTTTTCCTGCAATAACTCGCGACCCTCCCAAGCTGTCTTATGTGGAAAGTACGTGCTTCTGCTGTTTAAAGTCTGTTGAAGTTTATGTGCTTCAATTGGAGGAACGACACACCTGGTCCACATCTTGATAGTTCGAGAGGGTTTTAAATTGTTGTGGATTAACCTTATACTTCCCTTTAACTGAATGTGCCATGGATAGAACCATAAGCTATAGAATCATTATCCTTTTACCATGAAGGCTAGACGATAGTCCAATGCCACACTCTTGTTCATCATTTCAGTAGATTCTAATGATCCAGCTAGCTGATTTTCTCATTGCGTGGTGGAATTTAGAGTATCGTAGACAATGAAAGTGATAGTATCTCTCTCTGAAGATTGTATTTGATCATGTCTGCATGAGGATTTTCCCCTTTTTCACTGAAAATGCATATGGCTATTTGATGATTTTCCACATTATATTTGAGTTTAAATTTGGGGTTCTTTGGAGGTCAGTTCGTGGTTTGCAAATTGATTATTAAATGCCCTTTATGAAACATTATAACAGGGGGAAGTTGTAAGGTTGTGGTGGTGGTGGTAGTAGCGGCCGTGGTAGTGTGGTGAGGGCCGTTAGTTGTGAATCTGGTGATGGTGATGGCAGTGGTTAGGTCATGTTGGTTGGGCGGTGGGGGTGTGGTGTGGTGAGGGGACAATGACGATGTGGTGGTGGTAGTGTAGTGGTTGTCAGAGGCACTGACGGTAGTGCTCATGACATGGTGGTGGCAGCATACGTCGTTGTAGCTGTGTGGTGGTGGCCTTGGGGGCAATGAGGTGGTGGGGGTGTGGGACTGGCGGTTGAGGTGTCATTGCTGTGGCGGCACTGGAGTGCAGTAGTGACTGGTGGCGGCAGTCGAGGTGTCGTGGTGGTGGTGGTGGTGGTGGTGGTGGCGGTGGTTGGGGTGTGGTGTTCGGGTTGTGGGGATGAGGGGAAGGCAGTGGGGCGGTGGCTGTTGCATTTGGAGAGAAAGGTACGCACCACCTCTCTAGCTTGTAAGGCTTGTAGTAGAGAGAGAGAATAGATCAAAAAGAGAGAGAGAGAGAGAAGTTGTGGCACAGAGAAGGAAGTTATAGGATTAACCCTTATCCTCGCACAAGTGACTCCATAGGTAATCCACCTCCATTGTTTTTTTTAGAAAAATTTTATATAAAGTCAGACTTTAAAATTTAGAATTAGGATGCAGCACTAAAATCTTTCGAAAAATGTTGTTTTGATGTTAAAAAAACATCTAATTTGATCATCTCGAGATGTATAGATAAGGGAAAGAAAAAAGAGATTTTAGATCTTAAAAATAATACATCTTGCAACACATATTTCGGACTAAATTTCAAAGTGTTAAGAGATATGTTTGATTTGAACTATTTTTAGAGTCTAAAATTTTATAATTAGAGATAAAAATAGATTCTTACACCATCCTAGCAATTTTTCATACTAAAATTACATCCCATGACAAAGGTTAGAGGTGCAGCTTACTTTGATTGTTTGAGATTGCAACCTTGTACAAACCATACCCTTGGGTTTATGAGCATATAAAAACTAGCCCTAATTTGTTCAAATTCTTATAGGCCTTTAGTAAGAGGCCCACGGCCAAGTCCATTCTTCCAATAATATTTTGCTTTAATGCTTTCTGGATACTTAGAAGTGATGCTGCAAGTTTATTTCGTTCGATCTGGGATCCAATTCTCAGAGAAATGGACCTTCCTTCACAGTGGTAACAAGTTGAGTCCCATCAATCTCTCTCTCTCTCTCTAAAAGGTAACACACAAGCTCACCCAATTGGAGGCTAAGTTCTGAAAAACTTAAACAGAGGAAGCAACTAAATCAACACTTCTATGTGACGCTTCATTTCACTCTTTTTCAACTCCAACTCTTGATCATGAGTATTTCAATGGGTTTTTTTAGACTAAATCTACAGAAATGAGTAAAATGTTAAATAATTAATTTTTTTAAGTTCGTTTTGGTTCTCATCCCCGTAAGAAAGGTTTCAGAGCAAATATTTCCCTTCTCAAGTGGATAAAGAAAATAAACAGACGTGATTCTCGTGGGTCAACTGATGCACTTTCTCAAATGCAATCTTTCTCAAAAATCCATCTTAAAGATAGATTTTGAGCCTAATTTTACAGGTCAATAATCTCGATTTCCTCAATTATAAATATGAAAAAAGAACAAGAAAAAAAGAAGTTGAAACTCAAAAATAGATTGCTTTTTGGACTCTTCATCAATGCCATTTTAATTCTTCATCGTTCATTTGCTATTTTTTAAGTGCAAAGTAACATATCTAAAGCAAAAATGCATCTAGAATACGGGCATTGCTGTGGGGGGGAGGGGACCTCAGTTAAACTTTTCCCTACAAAATTTATCATTTTTATTTCCAAGTAAAAAAAAAAACTATCATTTCTATTTGAAAAAACAGATCCCAGCACATCTCCATTATTCCATATATAAAAAAAGATTGCGTTTTCAAAATAGAAAGCCACCAGGTTTTGAATTTCGTATTTCCACTTACAAATATTTCTCTTTCTTTCTAATCCTATTACATTTGCATATAAAGTAGAAAGCTACAAAGTTTTCAACATGGTACACGACCCAGCTTATGCAGCTTTCAAGAATAATCGAATCACATGACATCAGGGGAAAGAAGAAAAGATATCATGACTTCAAAAAAGTGAGGAGACATTTCTTATGTTTTTGTGTTGTTCCTGTTTATCATGGATTCCATCAGATCCCAACATCAATGTCCTGAAAAGGCTCCTGAGACTTCAAAGTGCGTCAATGAATTTCTGGATTTTTGCTTGCGCCTTTTCCTTCTCTTCAGGTCCATCCAGATCTCCAATATTGTCATGATATTCCTGCAAAAGAAGAAGATGAAGAAGAAGAAGATGACGAAGAAGAAGATGATCATGATATAGCACATGAGCTCAGAAAAGCAATCAAGGTTTCCCCAACTCGAAGAACAGCTCCTTTAAGTTCATACTTTGCACTGCCATTAACTGTTCCTCCTAGCTTTATGGTGACATTAAATTCAGGGATTTGTTTCTTACAAATCTGCACTTAGTTTAGCATCAAGAAATTTGATCAACGCATCTGAGAAGCAAGATCTCCTGATAAGGGAACTGATCCACTAGAAGCAAAGCAGATAAAAAACAATTGATATACAAATTTATACGATAAGCTATCGGATAACCATGCACGGGATACTCGTAGTATCCATTCCGTAAACTTAAGACATCTGACACAGAATGAATTGTTTCAGAGATTGTAACGACAGAAAAAGCTACTGATTCATTCAAATGCATCCAACTGATAACAGTACAAAAGCAAAGAGGTGAAGTTCACATACATGTGAACTTAGAACTGATACCTGAAGTATTTCCTTGACATTCTCCTTTGACAATCTCTGCTGCCTGAGTAGTAGCTCAATTCTTGATCTCATTC
Organism: Amborella trichopoda; assembly: GCF_000471905.2. Next base: position 2,589,382 of record NW_006499435.1, read on the forward strand.
CAGAATGCCCGAATAGAAATAAAAAGAGAAAAAATATTTAATAATGATCTACAACAATTTTCTGAACTGAACATCAGATTTAATGTGCAATAGATCCCAAAGGGAACACAACTTCTAAAATTATCATCACTTACTCAGAACACCAAAGATGCCCAAGAATAACTGCTATCAACTGCAAGTCCAACAACCTCAGTGTCAATGATTATGAAAAGTTAAAGGGGGTCTAAAAAGGGTGTCAGGGATTAATGGGATCTTATTTTGTTAAATGATTAGATATACTGATATGGTAATTATCCAAACTGCAGTTGTAAAATAAACAAAGATCTAATAAAACAAACACAGAAAAAAGGTAATATATATATATATATATATACTTGTTTAAGGGTAATCTTACTTGAAGAGTATAAAGTCCAGACTCTAGCTTCCGATTGTAGCGCTCCTCTTCATCCATCTGTTTATGTTAACACTTAGACGATCAAGACACAAAGAAACTAGACGACCATAATATCAAAATAAAGTCTCAATGATTATGTTAAATAGGGCAGATAGAAGAAAACCTCTAAGTCCTCCAATTCAAGCTGGTTCAATCGCTCAGTCTCTGCTTTCACTCTGTCCAAGTATCTACAGCAGATCGAGAGTTTTATGAGACATTTTCATATTTGATTGGTTGTAACAAGATTCTCAAGACACCTATAGAGAATAGTTATATAGATATGTGATGAACCAAAAGATGATGCTTATAACCAGCAAAGCACAAACCAATTTATACTTCTACAGCATCCTCACCTCATGTATAGTTCCATTAGTCTATCGATCTTTTCACATTCATTTTCCACAAATTTGCTAAGAAGTCGTTCCCTTCTTGAACCCCGAAAAATACCACCTTCATAGGAAAAAGAAGATAACTAGCATGAGCTTAACAAGTGAATAAACAAGATTTTTAATGCATGCATTAGAATCCAATTTCAAAAGCACAATATTTATTACCTGCTCCTCTGTCCACGTACATCTTGCAAGCAAACTGGCAATGCTATGAAGTACAGAAGTAGTTTAAGAAAAACAAGTTTTCTATGTCTATTCCACAGAATATGAATAGCAGGTTTTCGACTCTGCTCGGCCATGGCACTTGGCCACCGAGCTGGTCAATTTACTCGGGAGATTCCCAGTCGACTCACCCGTGTCTGAAGCTGTACCTTACAATAGCCTCCAAAAAATGTGTAACAGAAATATGAAGAGTACTCCCCAAAGTACTCCCCAAAAAGGGACAAATTTTAAAATTGCTAAAAATGAAAAAAACGTATAAACAATGGAAAAAAAATGTAAAATATGAAGAATGAAACTAATATGATAATGATGGGCCCCACTCGCTAAAACTACTTGATAATCCAATTTAACATATCCAATTTAAATTTTTCTATTATTCTATCATTAAATCAAATGAGGCCTAAGACACTGCAAAAATTGAAGTGTAAACATCATCAAATGAAGACTTAAGAGTATAGATCATACACTGCTCTGCAATATGAGTTCATTTGTATACACCAATACAGACTCACAGGCTCAAAGTCCCACAGAGAGCACTACACTGCAAGGAATATAGGGACTCTACACTGAAGTACTTACCGCGAGTGTTGTAGATATGCATAATATAGGGACTCCACACACTAATACTTCCACGAGTGTTGTCGATATACATAAGGACCCTGGTGTCAAGGAAGAGGTCCCTTCCAAACATGTCTGTGATCCATAGAGCAGTCCCTTTGTTCATGGTTTGTCTGTGTGCAGCTCCCAACCCAAAGTCTCTATGGCTTATCCAGCCTTGCTTTGGCTCTGTTATCACCACCTTGACTCTGCCATCCACTAAGCTGGCTTTTTTGCCCACCATCTCGGCCCTCCTCTTTCTCCTCCCCCGTAGAGGCCCCACCATCTTGGCCCTCCACATCTCCTGCTCCTCTGGCTCCAGTTCTGTTGCCTCAATCCCCCCTTCTGTTGGGATGCCATCTGGGTCATCAGCTAATTCAGCTTCATGTATACTCTTGTTGATTGCTTGCTCTTCTCATTCTACCAGCCATTTATCTCCTAGATCCACCAAGAACATGTAGTCCAAGTTGATGGGATCGTAATCATTTTCTCCCTCCTCAACTGCCTCTTCCTCAAGCTCAGGTAGTAGTGCACATAAACTAGCTTGTGCAGCCTCTCAGTTTTCAGCCTCCTCCTTGCAGTATAGGTCCACTGCGATGTACTCCAGGAGGGTTGGATCTTGGGATCTACTCTAGGAATTCTCATTCACCACACTAGGTTAATCGCGAGAAAGAGGGAGTATTGACCTTGAGTCCAGATAGGTTCTACCTTGAACCCCCCTCTATGTGCACTGAGACCATAGAAGGATCCAAACAGCACATACTACAAGTTTCTCAGTCTAAAGTCTGAATTGTCTAAGGTGCTGCTGTTTTGCAAGTTGCAAAAAACAGGGACTTGAAGAAGCTGATTCTTGAAGACGACACATCCAATTGCAGTGAAATTTTGAACAATGGAAGGACCTCGAGTTTAGTTGATGTATACAAAATTTCAGCACAATTTTTTTTTCTAATTTGTGAGATATTAACATGTATGTGATTGCTGCCACTGCAACTTTCAGAAGTCATGTTCTCTATAACTCTAACCCAACATCTTCCTCTAGACCAACAGCTAAGCAACAAATAAAGTGATCCCAATTTGTGATTTCTAGTAAATGTGCAAAACAAGATAACGGGACATTCTTGTGCACCATGATTTTGTTGAAGGGGCTTGAAATTACATGATTGGCCTCTTGGAAACTAGTTTGGTGTAAGATGAGACTTATAAGGCGTAGCATTAGAGACAACAAATGTCTGACCTGTTATGAGCAGGCATTTCTTTGGGGATTGGGAAACAATCTTTTGCTAATGAGCAAAACCAAGGCAAGTACTGAGAATTATCTTTTGGCCTCTAGCAAGAGAGGCTGAAGGAGAGGTTGGGGAAAAATAGTCCTACAATGCAATCCCCTATTAAAGCACTAAGACAATATAGAGAATAAGAAATGTCTTCTAGAAAGAAAGTTGAAGACTTAAAGCTAAACTTTGATGGCAGAGGCACAACAATGATTCAAGCTAAACTTTCATAGGGCCTCTTGCAGTAATTGGTTCCAACAAGGTTTGGAAGTATATTAAGAAATGTTCTAATCTGGTGAAAAGTTCAGAAGCATCATTGCCAATCAGATAGGAAAAATGTACTCCACGAAAAGAAAGGTTGGGGTGCTACATGGTGAAATTAGGATCATTCTCCAGTTCTTCAATCACAAGAGGTCTTTGTAAATGTGGAAATATACGTACCATTGAGAATTTCACATATATTAGAGGAGATTCTAGCAATTGTTTGTTCTCTGAACATGCATGGGAGGTAAGTGAGGAGCCGGATATGTTGGGTAGGGATGGATGACCACAACAAGAATGTACTCGAGTCATCTAATACTTCCAACTTAAATATTTTGTGGTTTTCTCCTGAAGAATAAAGCTTGTTATTAAGAAAACAACTGAATATGAAAACTGCTTTCCTGCACTCCAACAGTGTCTGAGGCACTGAAACAGCATATGCTGTTTGTGTTTCACATACAACATTTGGATCACATGATTTCTGAGAATCCCTCTATTATTCAACATATTTTCGACAAATGAATGACAAACTCACTGCTTAATTGTCATACTACGGCTTCCTTTTCTTTGCAGACCAACACGTAGCTCCAAGCCAATGAAAACAAAGAAGAGGTTTCTATACTCTAAGGAGTGATATGTGATGCTTACTATAATATGCATACATCATCATCATCATCATCATCAGAGCCTTTTCCCAGCTAATTGGGGTCGGCTACATAATATGCATACACGAGGAATAAAACAGATAGAACAAAATTTTATTTCTCTTAAAAAGTAAAAAAGACTTGGGCCCTGTTTGGTAATTGAGAAAATAGGAGAAAAAGAGATGTTTCTCAGTTACCACATTTCCCCTGTTTGGGAATATGGGAAAAGCATGGAAATACGGCATTTCTCTGTGTTTCCATGCTTTTCCCCAATTTTGGGGAAAACTGCAGTGCACCCCCAAGGGGTACATCGCTGATTTCTCAGGAAAAGAGGAGTAACGAGAGACCCCCTCGTCCCCCTTTTATTCTCTAACCTCACACTCTCTCCCCTCTCCATTTGTAGCCCTGACAAATCTTCTCTCTTTAGCCCAAGCAGTCTCTCTCCCATTTTTACAGATTTTTCCAGTTTTCACAGAGAGGTTGCCAAACAAGGGTTGTCAGCTTTCAGCCACAAAGTTTCTACTTCTACCTTTTCCTCAGTCTTCGAGTTTCTCAGAGATTCTCCAGGAAAAAGCTTTCTTAGTTACCAAACCGGGCCTTACAATACTCTAGATTATACACAATATAGCCTGGAGCCAAGTTTACATGAACATTCTCCCAAAAAAATAAAAAAAATGAAAAGTTTTGTGCAGCACAACCTGTCCAACGACCCACTATTCTGGCCTTTCTAATAACTTATGCAAAATGGTGACACTTCCTAAAATAAATTCACAAATAAAAGAAGATTTCGAGCATAGATTTAAGTTACATTCAGTATCGCATCAACAAATAAAAAGACAATCAATACACGTTTAATTCATACAGAAAAACTTATGATCTTGTTTAACAGACAATAAGGATATGAGATAATAGATACTGGATAGGAAATGGCCATAAATGATTTATCTTAGTGAATTCAAGCATTAGGGGAAAGCATGAATTTCAATTCATGAGTCACATAAAAAAAAAAAGAATAAATCAACAGACCAAAAAGCCTATTACCTATAGAATAGTTGAACTTTAATATGCCCAAATAAGTGCATGCTTCAGCCCAACTAATTAATGTAAGTTCGGGAGTGCACTTGCCTGCTTACCAAATAATGATGCAATGAGTGAAACAATGCGCTCTTCTAGCTCTTCTTGATAGCTTTCTTTATTTTTCTTTTTGTTGACAGGAATCTGAATAAGTCAATATATGTAAGTCATGAGTTAAATGATAAAAGCAACCAGTCATGAGTTAATAGATAAAAGGTACCAGCAAAAACGTAGGTGACTAGGTGGACAAGGGACTTGAATCGAAAATGTTGATGATGAGAATCCATATGACACATAACTTCACTTTTAATAATGCTCGGGAGAAAGGAGAAATGCATGAGCAGCAAAGACCCAAACCGAAAACATTCTATATTCCTATAAAACACCTATATTTCAGAGTCAAGGTTTGCTTATATAAAATTATTAAAATATGCATCCTTTCATATACCAATGTCATTTTTATCACCTATCAAACATAAAACAAAGGCAAAAGAGCCCAGTGTCCTCAGCAAAGAGACTAAATTTGATATATACAAAAGCATCTGACAACAACCAAGGTGTATCAAGGGCTCATGACAAAAGCTTACAAAGAGCATAGACGTTGAAAACATCTTTAGTAGAAATCCTCAGTAGAAGAGCAAAAAATCTAGAAACTAAGACTCAACATGAGAATGCTAAATGATAGGATATCAACAAAGTCGCTGCTGTGGATTGGGTCGGCAACCAACCAACAAAATGCATGATTCACTAACAGCATAAAAAACTAAAAATAAGGAAACTGAACACTGAACAGAGTGGGTGAGTGGGGGAGAGATATAGAGAGAGACTACAGGTGCAATGAACAAAACAGAAACAAATGGGTATAAAGAGAGAAACTTGCCTTACCCATGAAAGTAGCAAAAGCAGTCTTCAACCCCAAAACATCCACAAACCGCTCACAAGCCGGAGGATACTTTGTCATTGCAAAATCAAGCACCCTTATTGCCGACCCATAAGCCAATTTCTTCTGCTTCATAATAATAATCATCAATTCCACCCCCTCTGCTTTCAAAAACCTCTCCTTGTTCTCTAATGGCATCACCAAACTGCACAAACAATCAAACAAATTCTCTACCATTTCCTCTTCATCCCCACTCTTTGGGTCCCTCGATTTATAGAGAGCAACAGCCTGAAGAACAATGTCCACCCCATTCATTTGCCCTAGTCTCCTCTGGTTTGCCCCACTATTCTGCAACAAAATTGCCAATATCTCTGATGCATATTGTTTATTGCTATCGAATTCTCGAGCTTTAATCTTATTCAAAAGCCATCTCATAAGCTTGGTTCTCTCACAAACCAGCTCTGCAACTGATGGTTTAACCTCAACCATGTTCTCGATGGTCGCCAATGTATTATATATGGCCGTCATTTCATCAGGATCAGTTTCTGAGAGACGCCCTAGATTCTGAACCAGTAATTCTAGAGCATTGTTTTCAACAAGAGAATCAACAAGAATTTGAGCTGATTCATCGCTGTCTTCTAAAACATCTTCATCAGTTAAGTCTTGAAGAAGCCCTACCACATCGACTGCTATATCTGTGTTCTCATGGCCTAAAAGCCCTAGAATGGAAGGAACGGTATTGAGTTGAACCAGATCAGGGTAAAGCTCTGGTGCACCAGCTAGAATTTTGAGCTTTTCGATTTCTTCATGAAGTTCCACCTCTGAGTCTGCAAATTTGTCAGGCTGGTCTGGATATTTCATTCTAGCTTCCAGGTTAGCATGGAGCCTGCGCTCAAATGAGAGGATCAATTTCCTTAGGGCCCTTTGGTCAAGAACTTCAACAGAGCTCTGTGATTTCTCGACAGCTTCAAGGAGAGATAAATCAAAGCCATTCTGGTCCGGCTGTGGTTCGAATTCATCTCTTTTGCGTTTGAAGTCATGGTTTTGGGAGATTTTCTGCGCCATGAAAGGCGGCCACTAGAAGAGCAAAGTCTCTGTAAAAACACTAACCCTAAACCTGAAAAGCAAGAGCTTTCTTGCTCGAAACACAAAGGGAAATGCTCAAAAACCCTAACTTTAATTACAAAAGGGAAAGGTTTTATGGCTTGAAACCAGAAGGAAATCCAGTGAAAACCCTATCCCTAATCACTTTAGTATAGCATTACTGTATCATCGTGCTGATGGGAAAATAGAGGGGAATGTATAACAAAACCGAAAGTTTATATAGAGCCGAGGCTCTAAACCATCAAATTGGTGCGTACCTCAAAAATTTGACTAGGAGATGTTGTTTTGAGCTCAAGTATCCTCAAATTGATCATTTCGACATCAAGATACATGAAAATAAAAAAAAAATAGATTTTAAGTTTTGAAAATAATGTATTTTGTAATACATTTTTGTACCGTCAATAATCAATATTTTTCAGTTTTTATAGATATGTCGATCTACATTATTTTTGAAGCTTTAAACTTTAAAAATAAAAATAAAAATATATTTTAAAGTAATTACAAAGATTTCCAATATTAAAACTACCTTTCTCGATACCATTTGAAGGTAAACTCTAATTTGATTGTTTAGAGCTTAAGCTCTATACAAACCCACCCCAAACAAAAAGCAGTGTATTATATTAGCACAGTAAGGTCACAATTGTTATTAGCCGTTAGATGAAAAATCTTTCAATGACTTATGACTTGATTTGACTTATGACCTGATCTCAAGACAAACAAATTTTATCCCTTTAAAATATGCCTTTTGCCTCCAATTTCATATCCAACACAAAAATAAACATAGCCAAGTTATATAAAACATGATTTTCATTTTACCATCGGTTTTCATTAGGTGCCCACCGTACATCACAAATAAGGAGCACATTTGAATTTTGCCAGAAGATATAGCTCGGGAAAGCTTATGATGGCTTGAATATCTATGTTCAATTTTATTTATAAAATTTAAAATTTTAAAAACTGTTGAACCGAATATATATAAAAACACTTAAAAATCTTAAAAATTGATAACTTGTTACAAGATGCACAATTTTTAAAACTTGTTATAAGATGTAGAGACTTACATTAATACTTGAAAAGTCTTAAGTACATTTCCTTTTTAAAATATGTAGAGAGCTTTAAGATATTATCAACAGTTTAAACAAAATAAACTTATAGTTACAATCAAAATAAGAAAATTAAAAATTTCTATACATCCAACCAATGGTTTAAAAAACGGATCGGTGACCCGGATCGGGCTTCCAAAAAACCGATCCGGATCGGCGAATCGACGATCCGAATCGGGAATCGGGTGAATCGGTCATAATAAAGCTTAAAAAAAATTCGAAAAAATTATTAAAATTCATTATAAATATTGTTTTTTAGGAATTCAATAAAAAATGAGGGTACTCCATTAAGAATTTTCATGTTTTTGAATGAATATGCGAATATTGATATGTTCTTTCCCTGCATGAACCGCCATTCAGCATTTAATTTACAGTATTTCGTGCTCATCCCTACACTGTTGCTGTTGGGACTCGATATGTAAATAATATGGCTGGGATAGGTGGCCTCGGAATCATCATCTCTCTCATTTTCTCTTTGAATAAAATGGATTAAAAAAAAAAAAACAAATTTTCAAAAAAATCGATCATGGATTAAAAAAAAAATCACAAATTTTCAAAAAATTCTATCATGGATTACAAAAAAAAATTCGATCATGGATTAAAAAAAAAAATCATAAAATTT
>NW_006499435.1:2598199-2616601 GCF_000471905.2 Amborella trichopoda
CTCTCTAGAACCGGACGATTTTAAATTTTTTAGGCGATCCGGTCCCCTTTCACGATTTCCGAGTCGAACCGGGTTCGACACGGCGTTTTTTAAAACGCTGCATCCAACTATTTGGGATAAGTCAACTGGGATGATGATAAGAAGTTCATGTACCCTTGTACTCCATTTTTTGGTTTTTGAATGTTCATGTACTCCATGTTTGCCCATAAGATTTTAAAGCGTTCATGACGCCATGGTTTACGAGGATTTTAAAGAGTTATTGAGCATGTTGACGAAAATCAACTATATGTTTCAAAATCACAAGTCCCCCACGTCCAACTCATCTATATACCTTTTGATAGTAGAAGTGTATTACATTCCCTTCTTCTTAGTGTATTACATTATGAAGGCTCATATTTACTTAATAAGGTAGGAAATTTTTGTTTTTCGGGCTAAAATGATATTTTCTTTTCATATTGTAGTGCTAGGAATCAAACTTGAAATGTAACAATCTTAATGTTGATCGCTGATCACTGGAGCCAAAGCCCGATCCCTAGGGCTATGGTGATATCAATTAATAAGCCAAAGTCCGATCCCTTGGCTTTCCAGCCCCCTTTTCTTACCTCCGCATCTGTTTTTTTCTTTTTGTGAGTAGGAGAGACCTCGGACATGATAGACCTTGTTGAAGGACACATTTTTTTTTTACCTTTTTTTTTCTTTTTTGCTTCTTGTCATTAACGTCCAATACATGATTGGCTTTGTTGAAGGCCAATTTTCCCTAGTCGCATAGGAATTTCTTCCTTTTAGGAAGTAAGATCTTCTACTCTGGCCTACATAACTTCCTAATCGAGTTGTTAGCTATCTCTTTCTCTTTCTTCTTGTCTTGGATCGTTAGCTACCCCTCTTTGGTTTTTCCACCTTCCTCTTCCCTTTAGCTCTGTTTTTTTTTTTTTGACCAATCTTAATAAAGTTATTGATAATTAAAAGGAAATTATATTAGTGGAAATAGTAAAAGAAGCAATAGAAACATCACCCCTGGCTAAGGCGTCAGCAACACCATTAACTTCATGGTAAACATGAGAGAAAGATAGAGAAAAACACACAGAAGCATCCATCACCTGTAGCCATAAAGATCGTAGTACCCAAGGTTTGAAAACTTCCAAACCTCTAAGTAAAGTGCAAAGTTCTACAAAATTAGCCGTAACTTTACCAATTGGTCCCACATAGGAAAGCACAATACTGCTAAAACAATCTCGAAAAACACCACCAATACCAACTGGGCTTGGATTCCCAAAAGAGCTATCAAAATTTAGCTTCAAGCACCCCCATAGGCGGGGCAAACCATAACCCATTTGGCCGAGATCTATACATACCAAGAGAGAACAGATTTGGAAGACTAACCATAACATTAACTTTAGAAATCCCCCAACCCTCCTTGGAAATAGAGAGACACGACCAAATAGAAAGTTTGATTAAGTGAACTAACTTGTCAAAGGACAGAATGGATCCCTCAAAGGTTCTTCTATTTCTCTCCTTCCACACCTCTCAAACTATAATTGATTTTGTCATTTTCCAAAGCACATTGCCAATTTTAGGGAGGAAAAGAAGATTAAACTGATAAACAAACTCGACTACACTTTGAGGCAATACAAAAGAAACTCCTATCAGACCCATCAACCAATGCCACAATCTAGAGGTAAATGGGCAATGTAGCAAGAGATGTGTCATTGATTCCCCATCTTGTTTACATAGCAAACAAATATTTGGCAGAATCTTGCCCTTTTTCTGAAGGTTATTAATAGTCAAAATTTTATATTGCGCGGCCAACCAAACAAAGACTTGGATTTTATGGGAGTTGGCCATATCCAAATTTGAGCAATTTTAGGGCAAGACTATCTCCACCGATCATGGAAGAACAAATTATAGCAAGATTTCCCAAAAAAAATACCATTACTTTCAATTTCCCATATAAACAAATCTTCTGCTTAGTCTGAAATATACACGTTCTCCAAAAGTTCCATAAGCGAGCACCACTGGGACCATAGCAAATTACTTAAACGTTGATAAATGAGAGGTATATTCCAAGAAAACGGGTTGCCACTCCTTTCCACTGCATCACAAATCAAAATATTTGGGTTAGAAGCCACTTGGAATAGATTTGGAAAAGCGGCTTTCAAGGGATAGTCACCTAGTCATTTGTGATGCTAAAATAACATCTACGACCCACTTCCAACATTCTATCTAAAGTAAGCGGAGATCATAGGCCTACAATTAGATATAGCTCTCCACATATAAGACATCTCCTTTTCTTTGGCACCATCAAGTCATAAACCATAAGTAGTTAGTCCATATTTAGTAACCAAAACTTGGTACCAAAGATAGTCCTTCAAATGAATGCTTCGCCACTATCATTTACACAACAATGCTTGATTAAACTTTATAATATTACGAATACCCAAACCACCTTCACGCTTAGGGGTGCAGACTCTATCCCATCTAAGCAAGTGGAGCTTCCTATTCTGTCCAGATGAGCCCTACAAGAAATCTCTCATCATTTTCTCAATCTTTTACCAACTGAGCCTAGAATTTGGATCACTAACATCTGATACACAAGAAGGTCGGCCAAACAAGATCTTAAGATAGTTACCCTACCCCCAAGGGATAGATATTTATGCTTCCACAGATCTAGTTTGAGTTGCACCCTCTCAATAATGAGTTGCACCCTCTCAATAATCCTATCCCAAACCTCAATGGAAAATCTTGAATCTGAAAGTGGTAACCCCCAAATAGGTAATGGTAAAACAATCGACTTTGCAACCAAGTACCATAGCCAAATTGTTTAACATCTCCCCTGCACAATTTAAACCCACTAAAGATGATTTATTAAAATTCACTTTAATCCCTATAGTAACTTTGCAAATTTCTAGAAATCTAGCGATATTCTCCAACTGAACTGCCTCCGCATCAAAAAAAATAAGAGTATCATCAACATATTGTAGATGAGAGACAAAAATATTAGAGTTTACAATCTTGAAACCCGTAAAGGAACCCAAACTCTCAACCCTTGACAACATAAGGCTAAAACATTCTGCATAAATGGTGAAAAGGAATGGGGAGAGAGGATTACCTGACGCAGCCCTCTAGAAGCTTTGAAAATACCAATTGGACTACATTTAAAAGGCACAGAAAAATTAGCAGAAGAAATGCATCCATAGATCCAACTTCTCCATCTAACTCCAAAACCTATCAACTTTATAATTTCTAACAACACCCTCAATTCAACCATATTATATGCCTTTTTCATGTCCAATTTCAGCAATACACCCGCCTTCTTGCTAGTACCCGAAAATGGATGCATTCTTGTGCCACAAGAACACTGTCAATAATCTGGTGAATCTTGGATAAAGGAGGATTGTGTGGTAGAGAGAAAGAAATGAATGACCCCTTTAAAGCGCTCCGCTAGAACTTTAGCAATGATTTTAAAAACACTAGTAAGCAAACTGATAGGTCTAACATCTATTAGTTTACTAATCACTAAGTTTTTAGGAATCAAGGCTAGGAACGTTGAGTTAATCCATTTAAAAATAAGACCTTTGATAAAAAACTCTTTGACCATCAACGACAGCTCATCTTTAATAATATTCCAAAATTTATGAAAAAAATTAAAGGAAAGTCTTTGGGCCTGGCGCCTTCTCTCCAGGCAGTGCAAAAATTGCACCTTCTAGGTCCTCAAAGGTGATATTCCTATCCAACAGAATTTTATGCTCCTCATTGAGTAACTTAAAAGAAACATTAGAAAAATTAGGGATTAGAGTTATCTCATTGGAAAAAGCAGTTTTGAAATGCTGGTTAACTCCCCCTTCTATAACACCATTATCATCAGCTTCAATTCCAGGGATACTATGCCCCGAAATATCATTTTGCCTCCTCATGGCGCTAGCAATAGCATGGAAAATTTTTTATTGAGATCTCTTTCCTTTAGCCATTTGTTATGGGATTTTTGTTTCCAATATAACTCCTCAACTCTTTCGTAGCTCCTCTTACTCCTTGAGCTTCACATTGCGCTCACTCACTAGCTGATCAGTTAAAACTCCATTCAGTTGAGAGTTAAGATCGATCAACTCAATCTCTGCTACAATCCCCTCAATCTTGGCCTCAAGATTCACATTATTTTCTTTCCTCCACTCAATGAGTTTATGCTTAACATTCATCAATTTTTTGTGTATTTGAAAATCTCTTGAGCTTACAACCTCAGTATTTAACCAAGTTCTTCTGATAAGATCTACCACTATTTTATCCTCCAGCCAACTTAACTCAAATCTAAAAGAGGACACCCTGTATTGAGTAAGACATGTAAGTGATATGAGGATAAACGAACCAAAGACTTCACAGAAACAAGAGGGAAAACATCTGCCCACTCCGCAGCAATAAACAATCTGTCTAACTTGGACATTGCCAGATTACCAGCAACCTAGAGCCAATGATAGGCGAATCTATCAGGGCATTATCTTAAATAAACATGTTAAACCTTCTCATCGATGTGTTTATCGGGTGGCCTGCTAAACATTCATCAGGCCACCTAATAAAATTAAAATCCCCCCCCAATTACAATTGGATAAGAAACAGAACGCCAAGCCACATTCATATCACAGATAAATCTCATTTTCAAAGAAGAGATAGAAGACTCATAAACATTCATAAAACTCAAGAAAAGCCCGGAGTAGGACCCATGAAACCCAAAAGTAAGAAATTGTCTTTAATAACAAACTCAAAGTTGTTAACAATTGACGGCCATGGCGATCTCCGGCCACTTGTCGAGGAGATCGCAATGCCTTCCCTATAGCAGAAGAGTAGCCAAAGCCTCTAACACCCACGAAAAAGTTTAATGAAATCCTTCCCTCTGACATACAAGCGCGAAAGACAAGCCTCCTCCATGCAAAAAGAAAAAAAGACGGCCTAAATCCATGGATGCCGAAATCTTCAAAAAGACATCTTAGCCCCTCACAGAGAGAACTTGGCGACACAAAAGCTGGTACCAAGAAAGGAACACTTCCAGGAAGAGAACCCAAGTAAAAAACGGCAAGCAGCATCCAAAGCAAGACATAGAAAAGGAACGAGACCCAAGGTCATAAACAATAAAAACAAGAAGATCCCCATCACCGAAAATCCCTTTAGATTAAAAATAAAATAGTCCCTAGTTCAACTTCTCCTTTTATGGGACTTAATAAGGTGGGACATCATGTTTTTTTGGCATAGTGAGATTAAAAAGCAATAGTTAAATTACATGGTCATCATTATTATTTATTGATAACTTTTCTAAAGATCTGTGTCAAAATTTAATAGTGACCCTTTAAGATCCTACTCATGTAGAAGGATATCACAGTATCATTACTCTTTAGATATATAGGTTAAAAATAAAATAATCCCAAGTTCAACTTCTCCTTTTATGGGACTTAATAATGTGGGACATCATGTTTTTTTGACATAGTGACTTAATAATGTAGGACATCATGTTTTGTTGGTATAGTGAGATTAAAAAATAATATTTATATTACATGGTCATCATTTTCGTTTATGGAGATGCGGGGTATCGAACCCCGTACCTCTCGCATGCAAAGCGCGCGCTCTACCATGTGAGCTACATCCCCAGCAGGGGATTGCCAATAAATCTTTTCTATTTTTAGTATCTTAAAGGATCATGGGACCAAACTGTACACTTACTCTTTCAGGAAAAAGACGTGCTTAGGAGTATTTTCTTGATGAACAATTTTGATATCTACCTTATAATCACCAGAAAAGTGTTTTCGAATATAAAATTGGACTTTGAGTTTGTAAGCAATTAGATCTGTCTATTAAAAAAATTAGACAACCCCTATTTAATTGTAGAGCATTTTCTCAGGCCAATGCAAAATATTTTTTTTCTATCTAAATTTTTTTTTAGATAGTATATAGCCAAGAGTGGCTATAACATTGACTGCAACTTTTAATTTACCAGTACATGCCCTCTTCTCTCTCTTACACCAGTAAATTAGCTTCCTCAATTGTGAGACAAAGTGGATTATGCAGAAGGCAACTATAGTTCCATTACATACAAAGCAAATGTTCCGCATAGGCAACAAAAATTTTAAGGTTTTTTTGTATCATATGGATTATCGATATTTTTAGTATAGAAAAGCATACAAAGAGAATTTATCTTTGCTATAGTGAGGTCACAATCATTCTTTCATCAATTTTCAAGTTGGGTGGCTAGGAGTGTGACATTGCCCAAGTTCAAAGTTCAAAAGATTTTTATCGAAGTTTGTGACATGTATCAGTTCGCTCAACTTAATATCTTAGAACTAGGAGTAATTGTGACCTCCTTATAACAAAATAAATAGTTTTATAGTATACAACTCTTGCGACCTCTTTATAACAAAATAAATGGACTTATAGTATACAACTATTTTTAGTATAGACTGAGAACTAATTCAAGAAAAAAAAGAAAAAGAAGCATATCATTACTTTGAGTCGATAACTTGATATGTGTTTGAGAAATGTGGGCATCTATTCTCCCAACCCACACTCTCAAGAAAGGAAAAATATTTCATAAGGCAATATTTCATTGAAAAGTTTTTTAAAGTCTCTCTTTTGCAATATTTCATAAGGCAATAATTTCTTGCTTTGTGTCATCACTATCTTTCAAGTTCATGCAATATTTCATTTTCCAATAACTTTTGGTTCTTGTTTATATTGGTGAAAGACGGTGGAAAGCACGGATACATTTGAAGGATTAACAAAGTGAACTAACAATCCTATTGTGTTTCTTTTTGCACGAATCTTTGTCATTATTGGATAATATTGGTCAGGGATAAAAATCAACGTGCATCTAAGTTTTCCACTCAAATTTATCCTCATGATATAAGGAAATAAATTACCAATTTACCAAAAATGGTTCTTTACAAGTATCAATATATATTTAAGTTTTCCACTCAAATTTGTCCTCGTGATATAAGGAAAAAAATTACTAAATTACCAAAAATGCTATGCAATCCAACCGAGCCATGATCCTTCTCCCAGCCAGGTACTTCATGCATATGCACCTCTGTGCCAATCCATATATTTTTTTTCAAGGGTGATTTAGTGGGGATTGGGAACCCCACCTGTATAAAAATAGAGTCAGAGACCTCTTTTCGGGTAATCGGAGGTAATACCACCATGACCTCAGTGTCCTTGCCAATCCATGCCAAGCAGAAAGTGTACACTTTTTGTGCTAGTTCTCTCCTGTTGGTTATTAGAAAATATTAGAAGAGATCATTCCAATAATCCAATAAGTATGCATGCTTTTCTCAGCTTCACTCTCCAATGTTGGACTAAAAACCCATCATTCATCTCTCCGCATAAATAAGTGGCTAAACTTTTTGAATACAAAGCTTTATAAAGAAGACACTAATTTGAAATGATACCCAACACTTTCCCAAAGCAAAAATATCAATAGTTTCCTTTACTTATCAGTATTTTTTGGCAACTTTGATATAATGTTACTAAAAGAAAGACTAATGTGATCTTGCCAGGGGATATATTTTTTTATTTTTCTTTTTTTGACCTTTTTTTTTTTTTTTTTTTGACAAAGATCACTTACAAGTAATCTTATTACAATAACTCTTACTTCAAAGAAAATAAAAAAAAAACCTTGCTGCCACTAAACTAATTTCTTTAAACAAAAAAAATAACCACAATTCTTATGATTGAGAATATAAAGATAATATAATTAAAGGAAAAAGTTTATATAAGGTTGCAACCTTAAAATGTAGAATTACATATGCACCTCAAAAATCTATCAGAAAGGTTGTTTTAATGTTGAAAATTATTTGATCATCTCGACATCGAGATGTATGAATATAAAAAAAAAAAGTTTTTGAGTCTCAGAAATGGTGCATCTCGCAACAAATTATCTAGACCGTCCATTTTGAAGATTTTCATATGTTTATAGATTTCCTTGATTTTAACCATTTTTGAAGTTTAAAGTTTTCCAATTAGATTTGAAAATAGATTTTAAGATAATCCTAATAATTTTTTAGAACAAAATTACATGTTATGATAAATTTTGGAGGTGCGCCTTAATTGGATCGTTTAAGATTGCAACCTTATAGAAACCGCACCCATAATTATATATGACAAAAAACAAAAAAGAGGGTGTCAGAGATTATCTCAACCAGGCTTATTACACCCCACACTAAGCCACTACCTTTCGATGGTGTGAGATCTAATGGTCAACCTTCAAACTCAACCGGGGAAGCAGATTTAGATAAGCCACACCAATGGAACATGAACACTTTGATCACAAAACGAACACCTTAGGTGAATCCTCCTAGCAACTTAGTTTGAGATAGACGCTTCTCTTTTCTACCACAATCCTATAGTCTAAAACCCCAATAAAAGATGAGAGATTATAAGATAGACCATTAGAAAAATGACACTCTCAATAGCCTAAACCCCTTTAGTTCTTTCATAATGTGGGAGAGAGAGAGATCTCAAAGATGAGAGAGTGGGTGTGCCCCATTTGGGCTTTCATGAGAGATATGTTTTTAAGAGAGAAATAGAAAAATAATATGTAGAGATTTTGGATAAAGACAATCCCTTTTTATAGGCTTTTAACAAGATTAGGGTTTTCTTTCACTTGCCTCTTATGTGAGATTGAATATGAACTATTGATTATGAGTGACTTGTTGGGTGAGAGATTTGAGCCCTCCATTCCATAAATGGATGATCAACAAACTAGGAAGGTGCTAGACCTTTATCCCCCTATTTCTTTTGACCATTATCTCATCAATATAAATCAAATAAAATACTACTAATCATAATATTGTGCATTATCTAAAAATATACACAAGCCTTCTAAAAGATTCATTCAAATATTTCTCAAAATAAATAACCTTTCTAAATCTCATAATAACTTGCCTCCAAGCCAAAGTTATTACTCTTATCAACTTCAACCCCTATAAAATAGGAAAGACTTCTAAAAATGAGGCTTGCCACCCAAAGGTGGCTATGTTAGCCACACCAACGTAGGGCATAGTTGGGCCATGTGTACAATGGGCCTCCAATGTTTTTTAAATATTTTTTAAAAATTAATAAAAGATTTTAGAAATAATTTGAATGTTTAAAATATTAAAAAATCAAAGATTTTAGAAATAGTTTGAATATTTAAAATATTAAAAAATCAATATCTATGTTTTTATAAATCCAAATTTGATAAATAAAACATTGAGAGATCTAAAAAATTCAAGTAATAATCATAAAATCATATTATCATAAAATAAACGCAAAATATTGAGATATCTAAAAAATTCAAATAATAATTATAAAATCATATTATCATTAAATAAACTTAATTAAATTGATTAGATGGGATAATGATTTAGGAATAAACATTTGGGGCACTCCACTTTCAAACGTGAACTATGGTCCACACTTGCTTTATCAACCTACCGAATGTTTCACATGACCCACAGTCTATGTCGGGGTTCATTAGTGAGTCACCAAAATCTTACCAATGAGCTAAAGGGTCGTAATCTCAGTTTATAAATTTCAGGTTCTTCCTTAAAAATGCACCAATGTCACTTAGACCTGATGCAACTACAGCTCTTATGACGTATAAGGGTATCTCTTGCATATGTATAAGGTTCACCCTAAAAAGTGGTTCGCTTTCCTAAAACGGCTATCATTATACATATCGTGTGATGGTACATGGATAGGGCTAACATACTCCAACCTCATCAACGGAAGACCTATTAGAATCCTTATCAGATAGTTTTCTATGCCCAGGAAATATAAGTTTTTCCCAACTAAACTGACCTAGCACAGTCTAATATAAACAAATATTGTTTGCTTAATATAATCCACAAGGGACTACACTCCCACTAAGTTTATGTTCCATTATATCAAAATATTTATTACAAGTACTCATAATGCCTTTAACTATAACAGCACAAAACAAATTGGAGTTTTAGGTGCCAAAAGTTCATTTTCCACAACTTAACTTCTTTTTGGCGAAGCTATGCAGTGCATTCCATATTAACTCTACTAACACCCCTCTACTATGCATTGCATTCCATATTAACTCTCTTGCACCCTAAGGGGTCCTTGTTCGAGGATGATGGGATGATTATCCACTTTTCAATGTTTGCAATGCTGATGTACACTAATTATTGCGAAATTTATTAAAATGTATCTAAGCGATAAACTATTAATGCTTTACTAATTTTGTTTGATTTAATTTAAAAAAAAGTGCATCAAACTCTACATGGCCATGAGTTAGAAACTTATAATAGTTGAATATAAATAAAGAGTAATGATCATATGGGACTCCAAAGGATCACCATTAAATTTGGGGCGGATCTCTAGAAAAGTTATCACATGGCTGTAAGATTTGACTTTTTAAGAGATCTGTGCCAAATTTAATGGTGATCTTTTAGGGTCCTACACACATAAGTGGGAGAAGGTCCTATAGGATCATTTCTCATCAATAAAATATCTACCAACTAATAAATTAATTTCATATTAATAAATTTCCCATTTTTATTACCACTTTCCCTAGGCTTGTTGATTTCCAAACATTAAACTAGTATTAGGGCCATTAAGATAATCTCCTCAAAGTCCATAGATTTGTTATTTAAGTATTTATTGAGGTTTTCTCGAGAGATATCGCTTCACTATCACGTGGGATCCTCACCAAATCGTTGTGACAAAATAATCTGCACCCCTCAACACGTTGGACAGTGCAAATCGTCTCACCCACTCACCCATCTAAGGATGGTTAATGTTATGGTCTAATCTTATTGGGTGTGGTCAGCCTAAGGTTGCAACTTTTATAATGACTTGAAAATCATTTTTTATATCTAGTTTTGAAATTTGAAGCCCAAAACGTATAACTAGATTGGGGAGAACTTGAAAATAGATGGTCTAGATAACATTTTATAACTAGGCTTCTTGCAGTAATTGCAAAAAAATTGCTTCTTGCATCGATCAACCATGTGTCTTTTTGTTTGCATATATTTACATTGCACTTGGACATAGTTGGCATCCTTCTTAGGGCATCTAGAAATGACTAAGGCCACATTAGTGACATCCTATAAGATTGATTTACAAACCCCAAGAGAGCTTAAGCGAGTTTCTTCAGTAAGGAGATCCAAGAGGCAATCATCCAATAATAGAGTGGGAGTACGATGAAGAATTGATGCTCTCGTTATTTCAAACTCTGATCGCAATCCCATAAGAAAGTGAGATAAATGATACTGATTTCGTGCTTTAGTATCAGGTTCAATAGGTGGCTCTGTCTCCATTGAGTCCATCTTATTCCATATGCCTAAGAGATTATTAAAATAATCCTGAATTGATGAGTCCCCTTGTTGTGTCTTCATGCTCTCTTGTTCAAGGGTATACAGACGGACAGTGTTTGCTTGAGAATATATCTTTTGTAATTAATCCCACAATGCTTTGGCACTAGGTTGATATGTGAGGTTACGCCCAATTTTGAGATCAACTGAGTTAATAATCTATATCACAATAGAGCTATCTACGACAAGTCAATTACTACACCCGCTAGGGAACCGAACCATCAATATAACCCAATAACTTTCTTCTCATAAAAAGGCATTGCATCTGAAAAGACTACAAACTGTAGTTCTTTCCATGAAGACGATAAAAAATAATTGCACTCTCTGGAAGACTTTTCTCTCTTGAAAATGAGTGTTCTAATAGATAATATATAGCACGTATGGGATTTGATGTAAAATGTCAAAAAAGAGGTAAAAAATTTGAAAATGCGCCTAAGATGGAAGGTGTGTATTGTGATAGAGGGAGAAGTGACGTCTTGAAATGGAGAAAATAAAACCCACAGCGAACAGGACAAGATAGCAAGAGGAAGACAAAGTAAGAGAGGAGAAAAAGACACTGTATAGAGAGAGAAAACCTTCAGAGAAAGAAAGATGGTGTACCAATGTAGATAGAAATTAAAAAAAAAAAGGAACAAGTGCTAGTACGTAACTAGGGATGAGAAGGAGCTGGCCTTCAGAGATTGGTCATGCAGCCATCAGTGAGCAACAAAGGAAAAGTGAGTGGAAGATCGAGATTTTGGTGTCTACAGATACAATAAAATTTATTTGATTACTGATCTTCACACAAAATACGATTTGTGATCAACAACAAAAACGAGATGATTGGATCTTTATCTAATAACATAGATTTAGAGCCCAAGAGCAGTCTAGAGAGCGAATCAATCATTATTAATTCTCATTAGAAAGAATCCTAAAATGGTTTATATCCAGCACCAACATATTTGGTTTAAGCCAAACTATCCCTGCATAAATACATCATGACAATAAAAGACAAATGAAAAATATGCATTTGATTATTATACACACATTATTATATACTAAATCAATTAAATAGTGATTCACGTTTGTTAACTTGGACATCCTTTACCCAACAAGTTCAGTAACTTCTTTGAAACACTTGCATCCAAAATATCTGGCCACATAATGCACGACGACTAAGATTATTTGTTCATAGTTTCAAAAAGAGTGATTTACATATGTAAATTTTAAATAAAATATAAAATGCTTTGTTTATAAGCGGAAATTACAAAGAAGGTGTCAATCCATACTTTTTATTTTTTTTCAAAATTGTTCCACGGCCAACTCGAATTTTGATCATTATTATTTTTATTTTTTTATGTTTTTCCATTAGCAAGGCAATGCCTTTAAGCACGGGGCACTACCCTACTAACGAAAAACTAAAAAAATAATAATAAAAATTCAGTCCAAGAATCCATCGTCAAACTGAGGGGCAATTTTGGAAAAAAAAAGGTAGGCAAACCGACCTTTGTAATTTCCACCACTAAACAGAGCATTTTGTATTTTACCTAAAATTTTAGAGTCCTTTTATGTAAATCACTCTCGTAAAAAATATACAATTGTGAATCCTACAGTAATAACTTGGAATGAAATGCTTGGACTTCTTAAATCATACTAAGATGTGCGCCAAATTTAATGGTGATCTATTGGGGTCCTACACACATGGGTGTAGGAGGGTCTCATAGGATCATTACTTTTTGCAATGACCTATGAGACCCTTTTACACCCATGTGTATAGGACCCCAAAGGATCACCATTAAATTTGGCACACGTATCTAAAAAAGGCAAGCCCCACACTCATGTGATAACTTTTCTAGAGATGTATGCCAAATTTAATAGTGATCATTTGAGGTCCTACACAAATGGGTGTGGGAGGGTCTCATGGGATCATACTCTTTACTCTTTGGCAAATATTTGTCATTGTTTTTTCTTTTGATTATTATTTTATATTATCATTTTTCAGACTTTCTAAAGGTCCAAGCTATAAATTGGTTCTTTTAAATCCATTTTTTTCTCTACGTTTGTGAGGTTATTTTGACTTTTTAAAGTTCTTTTAGGTCTCATTTTAATTTTAAATTTTTTTTTTCTCCTTTTTTCACATTTTCCTACTTTTTTAATTTTCGAAGGCCCTTGTGCCATATGCTGCACTCGACCAAGTAACTCGTGTCGCCAAGAGGTGAGTGTCTTGGTCTATAAGAGTCCCATCACATTGGTAAATTCTATTGGTTGTGAATTTGTATTTCTTAATACAATGTTACATTGTAAATGACGCTGAATTTGCAGTGTAATTGATTTTGAATTCCATTGCTTGTGGGTTTTAAACTTCCTAATATCAAAGGATGCTGAATTCTATTTAACAAGCTAGTAATTATAATATTTAATTCAATTGATCAACCCATGTTTGTTTTACTAAGTAGATTTACAAAACGATGTTTCGTGATAAGTTAGTTTTTGGTTGTACTAGAACATAGTTTTACTCTGACCCTGAGAGATAGAAGGTTCAGTCTGCAAACATATGATACAAGTGTATATTGTTTGTGTCTCGTTTTTTAGATACGTTTCTTTTTTTTACGTTCCTTTTTTTGGAAGTGATGTTTTTTTTAAAAAAAAACTTCATTCCTCATTGAAAAATATTTTATTTAAAAAATAAGAAGTACTTTAGAACAAAAGATAAAAAATATTTTTATTTGTTAAATTAGAGTTTCAATAAGTCATTATTACTTGAAATAAAAAATATAATTATTTCAACTACCATGAAACTTTTTAGGGTTTCTTCCTTACCAACTAGTTTCTCCTATTGTAAATTGTGAACCACTTGGTCCATTGAAATATATGGACCAATAATACTGAATTCTATTGAACATGCTAGTAATTATAATATTTAATTCAATTGATCAAGCCATGTTTGTTCTACAAAATAGATTTACAAGTTATTGATGTTTTGTGATAAGTTAGATTTTGGTTGTATAATAACATAGTTTTACTCTGACCCTGAGAAATAGAAGGTTCAGTCTGCAAACATTGAGTTTCTTTGACTCCTAGCTTATATGAGTCCCTGAGAAATAGAAGGTTCAGTCTGCAAACATTGAGTTTCTTTGATATGAGTCTTCCATTGATGTACAATGAATCGTCTTTGTACATTTTTAATTGATAGAGCCACCATGTGTCACCTTTTAACTATTTTGTACAATTGGGAAGAATTTGAGATTTCTACGGCATTTGAGACAGGTACTTCACTAGAGGAATCTCTACTTGAACCAAATTTGCACCTGAGAATTTTTGGTATTCACATCTAATCTACAACTACAAGTAATCTAGATAGGAAGTACAATAAATCTATGAAATATAGACACGCGTATCTTGGGGTTTGACTATGTGTCCATCTATGGCAGACATTGATATGCATGTGAACACTCTTGGACGCACATACGATGCAGCTATTAAGAGTCCATTGCCGTGTCTCCTTTTTAGATACGTTTCTGTTTTTGCAAGTGACGTTCTTTTTAAAAAAAACTCCATTCCTCATTGAAGAGTAGTTTATTTTAATAGTAAGAAGTACTTTAGAATTGAAGATAAAAAATATTTTTATTTGTTAAATTAGGGTTTTCATAAGTCATTATTAATTGAAGCAAAAGATACAATTTATTTCAACTACCATGAAACTTTTTAAGGTTTCTCCCTTGCCAACTAATTCCTCCCATTATAAGTTTTGGACCACCGGTTTCTCCCTCTCAAAGCCTGTGGATTACTGGTTATTCCCTCTCCAAGTTGTGGACCACTGTATATGTATCTATTTTCTTCAACTCTTCTCGCTTCCATTCTCGTTGTACCTTTGTATCATGCAAGATCTTCTATTCCATCTGTTTTCCCATTATTAGCATGAATTGTATTGTACATTACCTTGTCCTAGCAATTGACTTTTACTAGTTTTAAAAGCTTGTAATAATAATTAACTAACACTTTGTAGTGCTTTTTCATATTATTATGATGTAACCTTTGATTGCTTTATAATAAATTTAGATGAAAAAATTTAGATTCACAAAGTAACCTTTTTTGGACTACTACCATAAGGGTGCAGTTTGCATACAGATGCATCCCGTAGGTGTAGAGATAAGGTGCACCTTCGAATTTTATCATTGTATATAATTTTGAATTAAAATGTTCTTAAGATTATCTCAAAATCTATTTTTATATCGAATTATAAAATTTTAAATTTAAAAAATGGCTAAAATCAAGTAGATCTATAAACATACGAAAATCTTGAAAATGGATGTTGTAGATAATATGTTGTAAAATGCATTATTTCTGAGACTTAAAATCTTTTTATTTTTCATAGTACATACATCTCGATGTCGAGATGATCAATCAAAGGGTTTCCGATGGATTTTTGAGGGGCATACGCAGTTCTACATTATAAGGTAGCATCCTTATATAAACTTTCTCCTTGCTATAATTACATCATTTTTTGTATGTGTTGTAGAGATCTCAAAAACCCCTAGGCCTGCAGAACTAGGAATCCCAAATACCGAGATCCCACCCAAGATCGTGTATATGATTGGCGAAATGCAAAGTAGATGAATACAATTATAAATCGAGTGCAAAAAATAAATCAAACATAAAAAGTACACTACAGCAACACACGATTTACATGGTTCACCCTGTAGGGCTACATCCACGGCCTCGACAACTAGAAATCCACTATCACAATGAAGATTACAGTTTTGGGTTACAAGAGATAAAACCTATCTCTAAACATCGTAAAAGACCATCACCGATCTTCCCTTCTAAATCCGCTCTCCCGATCGAACAACACCGTCGATCAACATCCTCTTTTCCACTGCAATCCCGCTACCAAAGAGATAACTTTGAGAACAACATAGAGATTTTCTCAATCTAGAAATGAAAGTTAACCAACCCAAAACTCATAAGAATACCGCTTCTCTTTCAGACGCCATGTCTCTCTCTTAGAGATCCATCTCCATATTGGAGATCCATCCCCTCAAAGGATGGGTATTATGTCCTCCTTTACTGTCACACCTCAAGAATTTACAATACTGATATTTCTGAGATGTGACAGTCAAAACAAAGCAATTTTAGATATCTACCATGCATTGAATCAAAATCAAAACCCCCTTTCAAGATTTTTTTTTTTTCCCTCAAACCTATATAAACTCTGTTCATAACTAATATTAACATAAAGGTCTAAACATATATACATCTCTTAGCAGGACAAATTTACAATGGCCAATTCTTACAAAGTAACAAAAGAAAGTTTAAGCACAACTACAATATCTTTCAAAGTGGATCCTGACGAGCACTCAATATGAAACCACAGTTATCCTAAAAAAATGTTTACCATAGTTTGATGAGTTTGGCTACTCAGTAAGTGATCATCATAATTCTAAAAATAATCATGGTTGAAAGATATCAATATTTTCAAAAAGAAGATTTATTAACATAAATGCATTAACAGTTTCACTTTCAAAAAATGCATAATTAAGTATAATCTGAATAATGGAAATGCATATAACATTTTAATGGCAGTGCATAATTCAAAGGATTTCAGAAATTACCCTACTGGCGTCCCAAGTAGGTCACCTATATACCCCATCAGCATCCTGATGGGTCCACTTAAGTCCTATCGGCCTCCCAGATAGGTCTGCTTAATCCCTGCACGTCCACTTATACCTCACCTGCGTACCGGATGAGTCCACTTAATCCCTACTGACGTACCGGATAAATCCACTTATGCCTCAGCGGCGAACCGGATGAGTCCACTTGCATACTTAAAGTATTTATAAATCTCTTTAAACATTCGAAAGGAGCAATATTATATACTCAACATATCACTGAAATTATTAATATGAATTTTACTGAAACCATTAATAACAGTCACTTTCAATAACATTTTAAAAATAACCAGTTAAATATTTTGGGCTCAAATTTAGAAAGGTAGCAGTTCGTAAAGACACTCTAGCATAATTGCCAATCTAATATGTATAGAAAAACTCTTATAGAAATTCAAGAATACGGAATTATCACAATTTATGGGATGTTAATTAGTAAATAAATATTTCACAGACAATGCTATAATCAATTGCAAAAATATCAGTTTTCAAATAATAAGGTAGTCATTTGCACATGAATTTTACAATGTCTAAATATTCAAAAACAGTAGAAAGAAATCTCACAATTTTACTAAAAACATAAATATCACATTTAATTCTAATAATTTTACAGTATCAAAAATTTTCTAACAATAGACAAGAAAAATAAATAAATCTATTTTTAAGAATTTACAGCATTTAAAATTTCTAACACAAACAAAATATCACAATTTTATTAAAAAGATTGTTTTTCGAGACAATGAGGTCACTTACGCATAAAATTTATCGTGCCTAAAATTTGTGATAATAGAAAGAAATAATTATTTCATTTTTAAAAAAAAACGAATTATTCTTCAAGATAATGAAGTCACTTTATCACACCCCAAGAATTTACAATACAGATATTCCTGAGATGTAACAGTCAAAACATATATACATCTCTTGATAGGACAAATTTACAGTGGCAAGATCTTACAAAGTAACAAAAAAAAGCTAGCACAACAACAATATCTTCCAAGGTTGATATTGACGAGCACTCAAAATGAAACCGCAGTTATCCTGAAAAAAAATGTTTACCATAGTTTGATGAGTTTGGCTACTCGTAAGTGATCATCATAATCTTAAAAATAATCATGGTTAAAAGATATCAATATTTTCAAAAAAGAGATCTATTAACAGAAATGCATCAACAGTTTCACTTTCAAAAATGCATAATTAAGTATAATCTGAATAATTGAAATGCATATAACAGTTTATCATCAATGCATAATTCAAAAGATTTCACAAAATACTCTACTGTCGTCCCAAGTAGGTCACTTATATACCCCATCAGCATCCTGATGGGTCCACTTAATCCCTGTCGGCATCCCAGATAGGTCCACTTAATCCCTGCAGGTCCACTTATACCTTACCGACGTATCGGA
>NW_006499435.1:2626150-2654387 GCF_000471905.2 Amborella trichopoda
CTTATGACAAAAATACTTGTTCTATTATTATTTTTTTATAAGAACTTTTTTTTTTTTGACAATAACTTTTTATTAATTTTTTTGTTTTTGACAAAAAATTTATATTTTTTTGAAAAAAAAAGAAAATTGATAAGAAAAATAATTGATAAGAACCTTTCATTTTTTTTTATAAGAAAATTTTTATTTTATGGATAAGAAAAAAATTTGACAAAATGCGAACTTGATAAAAAAACCTTTCATTTTTTTGATAATAAAAAAATTTGACAAAAAGCGAAATTGATAAAAAAAACCTTTCATTTTTTTTATAAAAAAAAATTTTGACCTCAAAAAAATAAAATTGACAAGAAAAGATAAATAGTTTATAAGAGAACCCTTTTCGTCCAAAGTAGAATTGAACCCACACCCTCCATAAGCCAAAAGAAATTTATAACCAGTAAGCCAAATGCTACTTAATAGTATTAAAAATGCAAACAAAATATATAATATATTAATGTTTCGAGTTAATACCTTCACATTATCCCACATCGAAGAGGTAGAAGGGTGTTGTAGTGAATAAATACCTCTTTGTAGTTAATGAGGATAATGCGTGCGAAGTAAGGAGAGTCACGTGGCGAGGAATTTATAAAAATGCCCATTGAAGAATCGAAAATGCCCATCAAGAATCGACGGGCCATGACGTCATGAATCATTCCATGAATCCAAGAATTGGGAGAATCATGACGTCACATGATGATTTATGGCATGGAATCTTACAGCATGGAATCGAAAATGCCCATTGAAGAATCATTGGGATGACGTCATGAATCATTCTATGAAGACGTCACATGGCGATTTACGACATGGAATCGAAAATGCCCATTGAAGAATCATTGGGATGACGTCATGAAAATGGCCATTGAAGAATCATTCGGATGACATCATGAATCATTCCATGAACCCAAGAATTGGGAGAATCATGATGTCACATGGCGATTTACGGCATGGAATAAAAAATGTCCATTGAAGAATCATTGGGAGAATCATGACATCACATGACGATTTATGACATGGAATCGAAAATGCCCATTGAATAATCATTGGGAGAATCATGGACGTCGATTCCATGCCCCATTGAAGAATCATTAGGAGAATCATGACGTCACATGTCGATTTATGGCATGGAATCGAAAATGCCCATTGAAGAATCATTTGGGAGAATCATGGACGTCGATTCCATGCCCATTAAAGAATCATTGGGAGAGCCATGGACGTCACATGGCGATTTACGGCATGGAATCGAAAATGCCCATTGAAGAGTCAGCGGGCCATAACGTCATGAATCGAAGAATCGGCTCATGAATCGAAGAATTAGGAAAATCATGACGTCCATGCGAATTACGATATGAAATCGAAAATGCCCATTGAAGAATCAGCGGGCCATGACGTCATGAATCATTCCATGAATCGAAGAATTGGGACAATCATGATGTCACATGGAGATTTATGGCATGGAATCGAAAATGCCCATTGAAGAATCATTGGGGGAATCGAAAATGCCCATTGAAGAATCATTGGGAGAATCATGACGTCACATGGCGATTTACGATATGGAACGAAATGCCCATTGAAGAATCATTGGGAGAATCATGGACGTCGATTCCATGCCCATTGAAGAATCATTGGAAGAATCATGGACATCACATGGCGATTTACGACATGGAATCGAAAATGCCCATTGAAGAATCAGCGGGCCATGACATCATGAATCGAAGAATCGGCTCATGAATCGAAGAATTAGGAAAATCATCACGTCCATGCGATTTACGGCATGGAATCGAAATTGCCCATTGAAGAATCAACGGGCCATGACGTCATGAATGAAAGAATCGGCGGGCCATGATATCTTCATGACATCATGGAATCATCGACGGGCCATAACGTCATGAATTGAAGAATCGGCGGGCCATGACATCATGAATCGAAGAATTGGGAGAATCATGATGTCATGGAATAAAAAATGCCCATTGAAGAATTGGCGGGCAGGCCATGACGCCATGAATCGAAGAATTGAGAGAATCATGACGTTATAGAATCATCGGCGGGCCATGACATCTTCATGATGTCATGAATCGAAGCATTAGGAGAATCATGACGTTATGGAATCATCGACGGGCCATGACGTCTTCATGACGTCATGAATCGAAGAATTGGGAGAATCATGACGTCATGAAATCATCGGTTCTTCTGTAGAACCGGGCGATTT
Source organism: Amborella trichopoda (assembly GCF_000471905.2). The sequence goes on from NW_006499435.1 coordinate 2,628,393, forward strand.
TTGATATTTCACTGGAACCGGCCGGTTCCACCGGTTCTCGAGTCGAATCGGACCAGTTCCCTAGTCAAATCGAATTGGTTTCGGTTCGACTCGTCGACTTTTGAATCACTAATTAAAAAGATAAGCACGCTTTTTTTTGTTGGCATTAGTTTTAGGTAGGTTGCTCTTATATAGAATAAGGCATATCATTTTTGGGGACGTGGCAAGGATAGTTTTCTAAGGAATAAGTGTATAAGGAGGATGCCAATTGTAATGATTTTTTTTCAGAGTGAATGTAGACTGATATGAAAACACGTAATGTGGAGAGAGAGAGAGAGAGAGAGAGAGCCTTTACGTGGTTTTTTTTTTCTTTTTTCTCTTTGTTCTCGTGGTGTGTGGCATAACTACTCTTGTTTCCTAGTTTTGGGACTTTCTTCTCAATTTTTGTTTCCCTCTATAAAAACATGGATGTATTTGTCAATTGTTAGTTGTTGATAAATTTTCAACTGCCTCGGGTGGTATCAGAGCGTCAATTCTTGATAGATCGTGGTGTTTATTGACAAGGTATCAGAGCTCCTCGACGTATTCAACGGACATGTACCAAGAATAAGTCTATCCAACAAGAATGAGACCTTCAAGACATTAAGATGGAAGACTTGAAAAGACAAGTTGAGAAGTTGACCGAGCTTTTAGCGCAAAACCTAGCTCCGACACACTATAATGACAATATTGAGTCAGATGTTGTATTCAAGAGCCCGTTCTGTGCACACGCCCTGCGACGAGAGCTTTATGTTTGGGAAAGCAGATCTTGGGATTTGGGTATTAATGTAGATCTGCTGGGGTTCACACGAGGATTATAGGAGGAAGAATTTATTGATTGGACTGATATTATAGAACACATTGTCAAATATAAAGATATGAGTGTAAAAAGCTCCCCTTGAAATTCTGGCTAAGGGAATTTCTAGAAACTTTGATTTTGAGTCCTAAGGACTACATAAATCCTAGTGAACTCTAGTACACCTAGACCCAGTTTAGTTTGGTGAAAAACTTTCAAAACCTATCCCAAGCTGTAGTAGACCTCGGGAGCGTTTCAACAGTCCAAGAATCACTGAAACGGACTTAAGGATCAAAAGTTACAAGCCTCGAAAATTTATAGATCAAAAATACCCCTGTGCTTGAGCCGCATCTCACGTGATCCGATGGGCAAAGTGGGTCCAATTCCCATTTAAATTAGGATTTTTGATGCAGTTTTAAATTGGAACAACAAAAAATCAGAAAAATGTTGTAATCCTAATCAAACTACAACTAGGAGATTCGATCAACAAATTTCAACCCTACCTCTAACAAAAACCTATATATACCCGCTCTAAAATCCCAAGAAAAACAATGAAAAATCCCTAGATAATCCTTTCTAGATAATTAGGAAAAACCCTCTAGAAAATTAGGAAAAATCTTTAAAAAATTAGGAAAAATCCTAGGAAGCCTAGAAAATTAACAAATTCGTCTAAAATACCTAGTAAAATAAGAAAAATAAAAAAACCTAGAAAATTATGGAAAACCTCTAGAAAAATAGGGAAATGCCAAGAAAGCCTTAGGACAAAGCTCTTAAGCCTAAATCCTCTAAAAAACTCTCCATAATCAAGATCAAGTCCTAGGAACATATTCTCTTCGATCCAAAACTTTAAAGCAATAGTTCAAAAAAAAAGAGAGGCTTCAAAAAGTATAAATCAACTTGCGGTTCTGATGTGGTTCCAAACTCTAGGTTTCTATTAGTTGACATTGTAGTGCCTATTAGTTACCCAAATAATGTTAGTCTAGGTGCTAGAGTCGTTGACATTGTAGTGCCTAGTAGTTACCCAAATAATGTTAGTCTAGGTGCTAGAGTTCATGACAGTAGCTCAACTCTCCATTGTTTCAAGTGTAGGGGGTGGGTCACAAGGGCAGAGATTATAAGAAGGTGAATCGTCATCTTGACATAGGCAAGCAACTCATGATTGGGGAAGAGAACCTAGGTGATGTTGATTGGTATGACGATCATCTAGTTTATGATGAGAATCCAGATGAGGGTGATCTTGTCTCAAGAAATGTTAGAGAGTCCCTGGTTATTCAAATTAATTAATTTACACCCAAGCAAGTAACCCAAGAGGACTGGTTGAGGACCAATATTTTTTTATAACACCTGAACTATTGGAGATAAGGTTTGCATACTCATTATTGACAGTGGGAGTTACAAGAAAATGATCTCACAAGAAGAGGTCACATAGCTCAAGCTTAGGACCGAAAATCATCTCCAATCATACAAGCTCCCTTAGTTCAAGAAGGACAAAGAGGTACGACTATCTAGTGGATGCCATGTTTCTTTTTGTTTTAAAAAGAAGTATTTTGATTATGTGTGGTGTGATCTAGTTGCTATGGATGCTTGTCATCTATTATTAGGTAGACCATGGCAATATGGCCATATAGCCATACATGAGGATCAAATATACTTTTTGGAGAGATAATAATAAAATTGTGTTGGCTCCCATGAAAGAGAAAATTACGCCTAAGCTTAAACCAAGGGAAGGTGTAAATTTACTCTCAATGACAAGCTGTATAGAGGAAGTTCAATAGATTGGGTCAATTGTTTTTCTTTTAGTGGATCATGAGGAGGATTTAGATTATACTATTTCTGACTCACCCGAGCTTTGACTGGTTATGGCTCAAGATGATGTTTGAAACTCATAACCCTAGGCATTTGTACAACTTATAAGGGTTCCGATGTGGTGTTATCCCTTGATGAGGTCGGAGTTGTGTACTTGGTAGTTGGCCAAGGGACTGGATATGACCCCTGTGTATGATGGTTAGGCCAGAGAGGACAAGGGATAAATCCTCATCATTTTCATCACACGACGTGTACACTAGATGGTCATCTGAGAAGCAGCCATCTGGATGAGGGTATGTGTTATATACATGTGTCGAAGAAAAGACTCCCTACAATACAAGATTGTGTTGGAAGGACCGATCGTGGTGATCAGCTGAAAATGTGTTATGTACATGTGTCGAAGAGATGACTCCCTACAATACAAGATTGTGTTATAAGAATATGGTATAAATATTGTATAATAAGAAAATACACCAATGGAAAGAATAGGAGTAGGGTCCCCAAACATCAGAGTGCACTAAAGAAAAATGATGGATACTTTTATTATTGTTCTGATGAAAAGGTTGAGTCAAGTGTTTTGCCAACTTGCAACTCTCATAAACAATATTCTTATTAAATTTGATATGAGAGAAGATAACAGGTAAAAGTCTAGAGTTTCAAAGAGAGCATTTTTTTAGAGTGTGGATGTCCTAACCTATAATGCCAAACATACCAAAGAGAATTTGATTAATTTATTTCACGAGGAGAAGCGGAAGTATGACAAACTGGCTGAGCTTGTAAAAAGTGAGAAGGAGCTTCACTGAAACTAATTGTGAAAAATCGACCTTTCTTACTGCCTCTCCCAATCACTTTCTCGGTTGATTGATCTTGCACCACACACCCTTTATCAGAAAAAAAACAAGAGACATATTATCAACTAACGAGCCAACATATATTAAATTAAGTGGAAGGTTGGGAACATGATGGACATTTCCAGTGGTAAGGAGACATTAGTCTTGTCTGTATAATTATGTCATTGATTAAACTTAATGTTCAAGGTAACATGAAGAGGTGACCCATTTGCAGTAAAATAAGTTATATTTACATAATGCGGTTTTATAGAAGATATACGAGAGAGTTATCCTATCAAATTATTTAATGTTCCTGAGTCTATGATCCAATTATTTCATAAAAAAAATTGAGTTACCTGAAAATTCCATGGCAGCTAAAACCTGAGCAAGTTGTTGGAGTGTAGTTGAGTTAATGGAGTGAAGATTTGACATGGATACAGGGGTACAAATGTGCAGGCAGAATGGGAGTGAGGTGAACTTGCATCATCCATGCTGGTGGGACTAGGAATATAGGCGACCGCAACCCATTGAGTCTAACTAGGTACAAAAGGCTTCACACGTTCCTAAAGGAATTTTCGACAATCATTAATTATATGCCCTAGCTTCTCACAGTAAATGCAAAAAAATTGCTTCTTGCATCGATCAGCCATGTGTCTTTTTGTTTGCATATATTTACATTGCACTTGGACATAGTTGGCATCCTTGTTAGGGCATCTAGAAATGACTAAGGCTACATCAGTGAATTCTTTCATATCCATAATTATCTATATCAAAATCATTAATTTTTAGAATTTTCCATATGTTTGAACAACATTTCTAGCTAGATTTGAGCCTAATCAATCATGTAGAAATTGCAAGTAAAAGCTAATTGTATTAAATGATACTATTAATCTTTGGTACAGGGAGTCATAATCATTATAGTGATGTGAAATATGAAATCTGATGACCTAAAATGTGTCATTGAATTCAAAAGTTTTGGACTTGAACTCGTTAGAAATGATTCCTCCAGCCACTCAATTTTACATCTAATGACGAAAATTGATTTCTTGTACCAAGGATGAATGACATATCTGTATGCATCTCATAGTGTTAAGGATTCAATTTATATATAGCATCTTTTTGACAAATAATTTATATATAGCGTCCACCTTAAACAAAGTACCAAGCCTCTTCAAACTCTTGAAACATGTCAAAAACTTTATAGGGGCCAATGAATCTTTTTTGACATTTAATTATAAAATTTAAAGATTAAAAAATAGTGAAGATAAACTTATATCTATAGCCACTTTTAAATTTTGAGAATCGACGATCTATAATGTGTTACTAAATAAATTATTTGTTATAATGTGTTACTAAATAAACTATTTGTTATACTGTATTACTAAATAAACTATTTGTAGGACTTACACCTTGTACAAACTTGTTTCATGAGGTACCCCTAAGTAATTAAGCAAGCGATCATAAAAGGGAATCATATGCCAAATTTTGCGGGAATCCTACAATTTTAAATTAAAAGCACTAAGGGCAGTTTGGATATCATAGCCACAAGAAGGGGCACTTTGTTAACAGAATGCTACAAATTCACATCTCATGAAGCTTCCACACACCAGAGTGAGGATGGGGAGGCAAGTGCTGATACTATGTGGAGATTTCATGGAAGATTACGAGGTTGATTACCCATGAAAATTACATTTGTTTTTACGATTATTAGTGCACTAATCATACTTAACTCTCTTATGAGTGTTCATTTGGTGGGAGTATTGACCCTTTGGATGGGATATTTTTCGCTACTTGTTCATCTGGGGTCTGTTATTTGAAGTATTTATTGCAATTTAATGGATTTAGAGGCCTGATTTTCGATGGATTATTGTGTAATTTTGATGGGGTTTTTCAGGTTATGGTTCCCTTTCAGGCCTTGCAGGCCTTTGGGGTTTCTGTGGACTCTGTTTGCCCTGGAAAGAAAGCAGGTGAGGCATGCACCACTGCAGTTCATGAGCGTCTTCCCCATGAACAGGTTAGTGGGTTATTATTTTTTAAAGTAATTTTTTATTTGATAATTATTTTTATGAAAATTAGCTTCCATGTATCTTATATTAACTGGTAGTCTAGTAGTAAATTTTTTATACTTAACCAGCAATTTCAGTCTCTATTACGCTCGAAATTTTCTTGGTCTATTGTGTGTAACAATTGAGTTTAGTTGCGAAAAATGATGTTGCGAAGTGGTGGTTGAATATGTTTCCGAAATCAAGATGCAGCTAAAGATGGACCATTTAACGTTTTACCCATATAAATTGATTTAATTTTAAGAGTTCCATCAAAATACACATGCTCATGAGGTGAAGTAGGTTTAAAAGGGTAGAATGTTTAATGATTGATAAGTTAGGTGTATTTTGATAAATTTCCCTTTTGGAAGTCATCGCAAAATGCATCTTTAGATGTATGTTCGAAATACTGGGAAGTTATTACCCCAGAAAAAAGGATATTCAGAAATCAGAAGTATATAAAATGCCCGCTGATGTTTGAGTTGGGCTAACCAAAAAACAATTAATAAATAATATATCAACAGGGGTTTGATTAATTCTGATCATTTGTTTTCCTGATATTGCAGTTTTTTATTTGAATTAGTGAAAAAAACTGAAAGGTGAGGTGGATAGAGAAAACCCATGTCACTTTAGAGAGGTTATATAAAATAAACAGTACTGGAAATAGTTTATGATTATACAAATCCATTAAGGACTTGCTAACTCAAAGCCTGATGATGATGTGAAATGAGATTTGGTTTATATTTCAAGTGACAATTTTAATAAGGCTATCGGATTTAATGTGCAGGATTATTTCTAATCGGGTCTCATTCTGCAAATAAGTTTTTAATATGACTAAAGCTGAGGACTTCTTTTGTGGGTGGTAGTGGATTTCTTGACCACTATCTTCTTCAGATTGAACCTTGGCCTCTTTCCTTAGTGGCTAGGGTTGCAGCGTTAGGGGCCTGACTTCGGACTTGTCTCTTCCCCTCCCTACCCCAAGAAGAAAGAAGAAATTCAAAACAGAAACTCCTCTAGTCATAGAATTTAGTTAGTTAATTGGTCCAGCCAACTCCCTACTATGTCAATGATTTTCTCAAACCTCCTCATTGGCATCATTAAACAAGACGGCTTCCTCCTTTGTCTGCTTTCATCTCTTCCAGTGAATGTAACAAATCAGTCAGTCGGGATCAACTCAAAGTTATTCGTAAAACATCTGGTTCTTTGTACTGCAAATTAGCGAACAATGTGTATTGGAAATCGGATAACAGTGGAAATTGTCGATTGAGCTAAATAAAGCTAAAATTGGAGCTGGACTGTCCTGAGAAATGAAAGGCCTAATCTTTGGGGTTTTCATTATATAAAAGATTTACGGTGTTTTTCGCCTGATCATTATCATCATTTTAGCCTTTTTCCCCATTAATTGGGTCGGCTACATGAATCGCGGTTATCCATTCTGTTCTATTAAAGGTCATATCCTCAGTGAGGTCATAAGTCCTCATATCTTTTTGAACTATTTCCAACTTTGTCTTTCAGGCTCTACCCCTTGCCCTTTTCAATCCTTCTACTTGAATTAACTCGCACCTCCTAACAGGTGCTTACTTGGTCGGCGCCATATATGGCCAGCCCACCTAAGTCTACTCTATCTCATTTTATCGCCTATGGGTGTCATGCCTAAATTCTCTCGAATAGATTCATTTCGAATTCTATCCTGTCTTGTCTTGCCACTCATCCATGCTGTTTTTCTCCTGATAAGGAGCTTAAATCTCAAAATATTTAGCTACTCAATTGTTGGACCTTCAGTACATTTGAAACTTGATAAGTGTGGAAATTGGCAACTGACACAAATCAAATTTGAAATTGAAGCCTAACAAGTTTGAGAATAAGAGAAGCCATTTCTTCAAAGGATATATGGGGTTTTCATTACAGAAATGGATATGTGGTGTTTTTTCTTTATCATCTTTTTTTTTTGAAAGTTAATTCTTACATCACTTTCTTCTTGCAGATATCCTTGTCTCAGATCACTCTCTTTTTGCAGCTAGCTGATCACATATTGTCTAAATTTCTATTTTTTCTTATTTTATTGGGACTGTGTAAGCTGGCAATATGGTTACTATGATGACTTCCATGAGATTGGACTATGCTGCTCAATACAACTAAGAGTCTTTTATCAATGCAAATGTTTACGGGATGCAATATTTTTTATCATACTGCTTAGGTTTTATGTCCTTGATAAGAGCTGCATGATCAATATCCCATACATCCATTGCTTCTTTTATGAATTCTTCACTCTGAAATGAAATGTTGGACTGTGATGGTGTGAGAGAGGGACCCACCAATGGGTTCATGTGGAATTCTGGTGGTTCCACTATCTCTTCATCACTGTTCATCATCTTACCTAATGATAGCAACCCAAAAATGTACTTTCTCAGAAATTAATCATACCCTAACATCGCCATGTTTGCAGACATATCGTGAGTCTCGGGGCCACAATTTTACCCTGAATGCCACTTTTGACGACATTGAAGCAAGCAAGTATGATGGGCTAGTAATTCCTGGTGGGCGTGCACCTGAGTATCTTTCAATGAACGAATCAGTGCTTAAATTGGTTTGTAAATTTTCAGAATCAGGAAAGCCAATAGCCTCTATATGCCATGGCCAGTTGATTTTGGCAGCTGCTGATGTGTTGAGGGGAAAAAAATGCACTGCTTATCCTGCAGTGAAGCCAGTAGCTGTGGCTGCTGGTGCACAATGGGTGGAACCTGAATCAATGGCAGCTTGTGTTATTGATGGTAATTTGATAACAGGGGCTACTTATATGGGCCATCCTGAGTTCATCCGGCTCTTTGTGCAGGCACTTGGGGGAACCATAACTGGTTCAGACAAAAATATTTTGTTCCTCTGTGGGGTATGTATTGATTATGTTGTGTGTTTGTGTGTGTGTGTGCATGCGTGTGTGTGCGCGTGTATGTGTGTGTGAGAAAGAGAGAGAGGTGGGGGGGGGGGGGTTCACATGCATATGTTCTTATCAAGACATGTGTATGTGATACATGAATAACAATTAAGGTCTGGAACTTATTTAAGGGTGATGAATAGATGAGCTACAGATGAAGAATAGTCTTCTAGTTAGCAGTGTATTTTCACGTTCATCATAGTGAGAAATCATAATTCAGAGTGGTGAGGATGCGAGCAGTTCCATATTTCTTATATTGCTTAAACTAACCACGGATACGTTCATTGGCATGCACGATTTTGTTTTTTCATGCATTCTTACATGTGGGTATTTAACATTCTATCCATCCGTCCATGTATCCATTACCTCTTATCTATTTATCCATCCACTCATATTGCATCCATCTAACCCCACAACAGAAAAAAACCAATGGATGTGTGCATGCATGCACATGTACACACATTACAACCAGTGTTCTTTGGTTGTCTAGACATGGAAGTGTAGAGTTTCTCCCTCAGTAATATTTACCCTACTTAAGATGCATTCCTGTTTCGAAAAGGCTACTATCCAACATTATTTACTTATTTCATTTTGTCTAGAATGACTCAACTTATTCCTCTGATTGCATAAATGAGCCACATAGAAGCTTGAAATTCCCAGTCAAAATGTTCCCTCAAAAAAAAAAAAGAAAAAAGAAGAAGAAGAAGTTGCAAATCCCCTAATAAACAAATAGATACTCGATCTTTCAGGAAGGACCGAGGACCAACATGCTCCTGAATTTGATGATGATGACCCAAGTTTTTCATAATGATTAACCTTCTAGTTATTCCGAAAATACTAAAAGGACCATTTTTCTTTTCTTTTTTAAATTTATACTAGTCTTCTGCTTTGTCATACTATTCCTTCTGCGTTCCTTCTGACTTTTTTTTTAACTTGCAAAATGCATGTCATTGGATTGAGTTGAAAAGGTTGCTCATTCACGACAAGAGCTGCTAATTCGATGTTTTTCTTATTTTTTATTCTTGTTTAAATGTTGATGTTGTAAGACAAATGTGATTAGTAGCTTATTTGTGATTTGATTAACAGCCTTACATCTATGCTAAACCTACTTTTCTCTCTCTCTCTCTCTCTCTCTCTCTCTCTCTCTCTCTTTCATATTTGGGGCGAACTCCAATTTCCTTGGACAGGACTACATGGAAGACTATGAGGTGATAGTGCCATTCCAATCTCTCGAAGCTCTTGGTTGCAAGGTTGATGCAATCTGTCCATCCAAAAAACCTGGCGAGACTTGCCCAACTGCCATCCATGATTTCGAAGGTCAGCAAACTTACAGTGAGAAACCTGGCCATCAATTCACTCTCAATGCAAGCTTTGAAGATGCATTGGCTTCCTATTCAAGTTATCATGGCCTTGTTATACCGGGAGGACGCGCACCTGAATATCTTGCTCTTCATGATGCCATATTGGGTTTGGTGAATCAGTTTATGAAGGACAAGAAGCCAGTCGCTTCAATATGCCATGGCCAACAGATACTAGCAGCTGCTGGTGTGCTCAAGGTATAATTCTGTCAAATTATTTTTGTGACGTGAATAGCATATTCCAACGAACTGTTGTATATGGTGATCCATGCTATATCCACTGTCCGTTCCTATTAATAGATGGTTGAGAGGTCCACTTGCCTCTATGAACATCTGTGCTGGACCCACGATGGGTAATCTTCAGCCAATTGTTGGTGGGGACAGATGATTGAGTAGCCTTGGGGGCACCATAACATATTGTACTGGATTATGATATACTTTCAATCAATAGTTTACTATTACCTGTAAGTGGTTGTGTTCTAGAGTGCTTTCCTTGAAGAATGTAATGCTAATGGATCTTGACTGGTGGGGCTGGTCTTGCTTTTTCCAATTTTCTTTTATACGGATAGCCCTTCCGCATGAGGTTTAAACTGGGCTTGAAACACTAAGAAGCTCAAGTGCTTCTGCCTAGGTGAAAACTGAGGAACAACAATTTCAGAGCTTGGACCAGCAATGAAACTATAAAAAATAAAAGGGCCCAAGGATAGTAGCATTGCAACTTTTGGTGGATAATTCAGCCAGAGCTGAAAGCTTAGTTCTTAGATAAAATGATACTCAAATTCTTTGTTAGCCTGGCATCAACATAGAACATATCTCACTTGAACTTCCAAGGTTGAGAATTCATAAATGGCATCTGCCAAATCCTAACAAATATTTTGATTTTTAACAAAATCCAAGCTGGCACCATACTTCACATAATACTATCACCACCACCACCACCACCACCAATACCACCGCTACCACCGCCATCATTTAACATAAACAAAAAGGAAACCTTTGGATCTGTGCACAGATATAGTTGATATATCTATGGAGACCCATAGTTGTCTGATCTTGGTTTGATAGTTGGGATTGAGTCAAAAACAATGTCATATGCTAGCTCTAGTTGAGTCTGGCATACTAATTGATGCATGACATATTTGTCTGCTCTCTCTCAGTAGTCCAATCAAAGAACAGATGGCTGGATGTCTCCAGACATGCCAATTTTGTCTCAAGATGCATGAAAGCTCTCCTTGGACAAAACGTCATCATTATCATTGCCGCCAGCATCACGACAATCACCATTCACCACTAGTACCACCAACAATACCATCATCATAATAAAGACCACATCATTATCTTATTGTACTTATATCCTACTTCCAGGGAAAGAAGTGTACCGCATACCCTGCAGTGAAGCTTAATGTGGTGCTCGGAGGCGGTGAGTGGATGGAACCCGAGCCAATAGATCGATGCTTCACTGATGGTAATCTAGTGACTGGGGCAGCTTGGCCTGGGCACCCTGAGTTCATTTCTCATTTGATGGCATTGCTTGGTATAAAGGTCACTTTTTGACTAATGTATGCATGTACATGTGTGTTTGCTTGTTGCATGGTGAAGTGTTGTGTGTTCAGAAGTTGATGAGAACTAATAAAACAGCTTCGAAGGTTAGCCATAACCTTATTATGTCTACTTTTAGGCGAAGAGCTTAATGCAGTATAAAGTATGAGATGGTTTTGTTTTTGCCTTTTTATTACGAGGCATATCTTCTTACAAAGAAGGTTATGGGACAGGGGTGGGTATGTTGTATGCATATACTAGGGGCATGCGTTAGGTGGTCTGGCAGTCCACCATGGTGCCCGAACAACTTAGGGGAATTTGATTTCTTTGATCTGAAAGTTTTTGGTTGATCTTTAATTTATATATATTAATCTACCATGGCAACAGCTTAAATGAGTTCTTAAAATACTAGATCTATGTCTCTCAAATGGGAGCTTACTTTTTGAAGAGAGATTTCTTGAGCTAAAAAATAGTTCTTTTTAGAGAAATTGATCTTGAGGGTGGCTACAAGGGTGAAATTGATTTTGGCATATTGGTCATGGTGGTAGAGCTGTAACATAACTTCAGGAATTCCAATCCATTAACATGTAATTTGGAACTGAAAACTTTTCATATTTGATGAAGGCAAAAGTAGCTTGTTCCTGTTGTACACATTGTGCTCACTCCTCCGTTACAGTACTTCTAAGAAATTCCAATTTCAAACTTTTGAATCCACTTCAAACTCACTGGTGTTCAGAAAATTAGGATTTTGAGTTCTTAAACAGTCTATAATTGGATAGTTTTTGTTCAATTTCAGTTATTTATTTAAAGGTAAGATTTGTGGCCTTAAACAATAAAAAATTAAGGTGCACTTCAAAACAATGTTGATAGATACCGTTTTAGTGCTGGAAGCCATGCCATGGCATAAAAATTTGTTGTTATCTTGAATTATGAAATTTAAAGCTAAAAAAAAAAAAATGTAGTTCGAGCAAATTTATAAACAATTAAAGTTTTGAAAATGAACTGCCCATATAAGGCATTATTAGATGCACACTATTTTATGATTTGAGTTTTTTTTTTTTTTCCCCTTATATCTGTACATTTCGAGTTCGAGGGGTTTTCAACTTCAGGGCAACATTTTCTATGGGTTTTGAGGTAAGCTTTATAACTTATATAAATTTTTTCCCTAACTCTAGACTTTGGTAAAAAATACGACTTTAGATGTGATATTTTAAGTAGTTCATGATGTGGCACCATGTACCTTTTGCATGTACCTCTATGGCTCGTGACAGATAAGATGGGAGTACCGTTGGAGTTGATTGAATTTTCATATGCTCTCATAAGAGAGAGAGAGAGAGAGCGTGGGCATTGAAGATGTATTTCTTTCAGCGCACACAGTATTCCTTGGGCCATTGCTTTATTACAATTTATAAAATTATACTTTACAAAGAATATGCTGATGTGGGGTTCAGTCTCACGTTGATTTCATGCAAGGATTTTTCATTTATTTGATTTTGGAAAGTATGTAGGTGTGGGGTTCAGTCTCACGTTGATTTCACACAAGGATTGTTGATTTCATACAAGGATTTTTTATTTATTTGATTTTGGAAAGTATCTAGGTGTACTTTTGTGTTAAAGATCTAATACAAGAACACCTAGGCGTGAGAATCTTTTATTACATCACATGAGACTTATGGCTTTTTAGGGTGTAGAAAATAATAAATAGTTTGAAAAAATGGGAGACCCACAGTATAAAAAGGGAAAAGTTTCTATACTTTCCCTACAGCATAGAAGATCTATGCTTCTCCTATCCTCCAGCCGTCCAATTTTGATCAAGAGAGCCATTTATCGTTTGATCATAAATTTGACATTTGAAAGTATTTTATTTTTAATTTTTTTTATACAATTGTATGAATATGAAATTTGGTATGTGTCACTTTCTCATTGGGTCACAGCTATAAAAAAATATTAAAAATAATTGTTCGATAAAATATAATGACCAAAATACCCCTTGAAACTTTCAAGGGTATTTTGGTCAGTTTATTTTATTAGAAATATTTGTTTTATATTTTTCGCTATTGAACGTACAAATTGTGGTGTTAAAATAGTTTGTAGAAAAAATATTAAAAATAAAATAGTGTAGAGATGTGACATTGCGATTGGAGCAATCATAGCCCTTCATTCAGAATGGACGGATGGATAAGGGGAAGTATATAAGTTTTATGTTGTAGGAGAAGCATAGAAAGCTTGTCCGGTATAAAATTGCTTGATTTATGGTGGAGAATGAGTTTTTGAAAGAGAAAACACAAAAGAAAAACAAGCACCTATACAAAATTCTTGTAGAGAGTTTGTTTCTAAGATTTTTCTGGAGGGATAGGAAGAAAAAAAGAGAACTTTAAACCCAAATAAATAAAAGGCTTGGGAAGATATGTGAGTTTTTGGGAATAGGGGTGGGGCACATGTGGTTAGGGGGGCGGATGCTTCAACATATGTTCCTGCCCTCCATTCCCAATATTAACATATCAAAAAAGAAAAGAAAAAGATATACATTTTTTTTCTTTTAGTGTTTATGGATTTAATCTGCCCTATAGTTTCTCTTCTCACATTGTCTTTTACATATAATAGTGTTTTCTGTTTTCTTTTTATTTTTCTTTGGATTGCTATGTATCATTATAGGAAAATTTTTATATGAAGTTGACACTTTAAAATATAGAGATAAGGTACACCTCTAAAATCATTCGAAAAGGTTGTTTTGATTTTTGAAAAACATCTAATTGATCATCTCAACATTGAGATGTATAGATATGAAGAAAAAAAGAGATTTCAAGTCCTAAAAAAAGTACATCTAGCAATATATTATATGGATAGTCTATTTTCAAGATCTTTATGTATTTATAGATCAATGTGAACTATTTTTAGAGTTTAAAGTTTATTATTATTATTGTTATTTGACAAAACTTATGAACTTTATTAATGAATCCTTACGAAAATGAGATACATAAGAGGAAATAGAAAGAGAAGTTGGAGATGCTCCTCTTTTAGCTAGACAGTCTGCTAAAGAATTCACTTTCCTATAAACATGAAGAAAGGTGATAGATAATGGTTCCACTAAATCCATAATATGAAGCCAACACGACCTTAACTCTTACGGAACCCGACACTCCCTACTGCACCATTGAATGACATTCATAGAATCACCCTTGATCATACATGCATTGCCAATGTTTCTAGCTGTAAAGATCTTCAACCCTTCAAGAGCAGCTAGAAGCTCTGCATGATTTGCAGTTGCTATACCAACAGGCCTTGCAAAGGTAAAAATCACCTCATCAAATGCATCACACATCACCCCTCCTATGCATCCCCGGATTCCCAAGGGATTGCGCAATGAAAGTCGAGATAAAAAAATATCAAAAAATATATTAGCAAAAAAAAAATCCAATATCATGACTCTAGTCATATAATGTTTATAACTTGAAATATCCATCACTATTTCTATCTCCTAGTAAATTAGGTAAAAAATATCACGGTTAATGTTATCTACATGAAACCATGAAACAATAAAAATTGTCAATGTACAATATATTTTTTTTATAAACTTTAAATAAATAACAAAAAATATTCATAAATGAAACAATAACGTAATAGTATAAGAAAAAAAAACATAAAAGAGACACAATAGAAAAGTAACATATAATGAGAAGATGATAGAGACACACTTGATTGCAAGAAGACGAACCGGTAGATAGAGAAAAAAATACATCAAAAATTTTAGATATAAAAATATGGACTGTGGTTTTTTATGTAAAAATTTTAGATATGAAATAGCGGCAGTAATTAATAGAGTAAAAGTGTAGATTAAAGACATCCAAAATTCGTAGGTAGGTAATAGTATGAATATGTGCGCGTATGCACTCCACGGTAAGGATGAAGGCCAATGAAAACGAGGTAGGTTTTCATTGAAAATAGGGCAAGGCCAATGACAATAGCATATCTCTCATCTCCAAGAAATTATTTCTTACTCTCTTGTTATTTCCTCTCTCTCTGCATACCTCCCTGTCATGTCCTCACCCTTTCTCTCTCTATATCTCTTGGATTATGAACACACTGACTTAGTTAGGCTAGGAAAAAGAATTTTTTTAGGATAAACATTTTAGTTTCTAAAATCCTCTTAAAGATAAGTACGATTTAAATAACTTTTAGAGTTTTTTCGGAATCTTCCTATTATTTTAAGTTTTTTTTCTCTTCCCCTAGAGATAACTATGTACCTTTATCTATCGCATAAAATTTTAAGTGATTTGGATTTGTAGAAAAAAAATTAAAATTCAAACACTATCATCCATCAGTGATCGTCAGATCGGTCCAGATTTAGTCTGAGCCGTTGGGCTCATTTTTACTTGTTGAGCCTACTGGCTCACATGATCATTTTCCTATATATATACCACCTCTCTTAGTCTCTCTTCCTAAAATAGGACCACACAACTTTATGTCTCTCTCCTCTTAGAGATAGGTAACTATCCTACAATCTATATAGGATTATAGAAATAAAAATAGATTTCCTACTTTGACTTAATAATGTAGTATAGATTACTAGAAATAAAAATAGATTTCCTCCCATCCTGAGAAATTTGGACACCAAAATTGCGATCTTATGACAAAATTTAGAGGTGCATCTTAATTTGATCGTTTCAAATTGTAATCTTATGCAAAACTACACCCATCATAATATTTCTAGGGTGTGGTTTCTATAAGGTTGCAACCTTAAACAATCCAATTAAGGCGCACCTCCAAATTTTATCATAACATGTAATTTTTGGTGTAAAAAATTATGAACAATATCTCAAAATCTATTTTCATATCTAATTATAAAATGTTAACTCCAAAAATGGTTAAAATCAAATAGATCTATAAACATATGAAAATCTTGGAAATGGACGGTCTAGATAATGTGTTGCAAGATGTACTATTTCTTGAGACTCAAAATATTTGTTTTGTTCATATTCATACATCCCGATGTCGAGATGATCAATTAGAGGGTTTGTCAACATTAAAACAATATTTTCCAATGGATTTTGGAGGTGCATCTTTAATTCTACATTTTAAGGTTGCAAACTTATATAAATTTTGTCCTTACTTTAATTCATTTTCACATATAGAAAAAGAGGTGGTCAAGTTCACAACAAAGCGTAGACCTCTTCTGATCAAATTTTGCTCTTTTGATCAGATGAGATATTGTTCTCTTTTCAATACCAAGCTTGAGAGAATGCCCTCCTCCCAAATGTCCTCTTGTATGCTAATTCTAGCATGCATGCCTACTGCATTTCTCTACTTAATAATAATAATAATAATATGAGACTATTTGGGAGTGGGGTTGGGACATGGTGTTAATTGTTAAACTTCTTAATCCTCCAGAAAAATCGTTGTGTATTAACTAATCATCAAGAATATGCAGAGTCCTCTATACATATAGGGCTAATCAGTTATTGATAATAATGAACTAATTTAGGCTTATCAAGAGAGTGTTAATCAGTTATCAAGAGAGATATCTACATCAAATACAAGATAAACTTAAAATTAAAAACTATCCTCAGCTATCTATATCTCCTCGACTATCTCTACTATCTCTATCTCTACACTCCCCCTTAAACTGAGGTTGGGTGAACATCATCAGTTTGTCAATGAGATAGTCATGACGAGCACGAGTCATTGCCTTGGTAAAGATATCTGTAAGTTGTTGTTGGGAGGTAATATATGGGAGTGTAACTTCTCCGGCCAGAAACTTGTCACAAATGAAATGACAATCAACTTCTATATGCTCTGTGCGGTCATGAAACATTGGATTTGACGCAATACGTATGACGCTTATATTATCAGCATACAATGGTGTAGGAGTTTGATGAAGAATATTGAGGTCTTGTAAAAAGCCTCTCAACCAAGTAATTTCACTGCAAGCTGAGGACATTGCTCGGTAGTTGGCTTTTGCAGAAGATTTAGACAGTTTGTTATTTCTTACATTTCCATGGGATGAGAGAATCTCCAAGAAAAATACAACACCCAGTGGTTGAGTGTCTAGTATCGGGGCATCCTGCCCAATATGTATTAGCATAGGCTCGTAACTGGAGAGAAGAGTTAGAAGAGAATAATAAACCTCTATGATATGTACCTCGTAGATAACGAATAATACAATGGACAGGAAAGAGGTGGATGCGACGAGGATCAGCAACAAATTGGTTAACGATCTGAACTACATGAGAAATATCTGGACGAGTTATAGTGAGATAAAGGAAACTCCCAACCAGTTGTCTATAAAGAGTAAGATCCGGAAGTTTGTCGTCATCATCCTTTATATGTTTTACATTTACCTCCATTGGTATATCCACTCGTTTCTCATCAGATAAGTTGGCCAGTTTGATCAAGTCTTTGGTGTACTTCTTCTGGTTAACTATGTATCTATTAAAGGAATAATGAATCTACAGCCCAATAAAATAAGTTAACGGACCCAAATCTTTCATTTTGAATGATTGATTGAGAATCTCTTTCAAGTGTCTGATATTATTCAGGTTGTCTCGTGTGATAAGAATATCATCAACATATAAGAGAAGAATTGTTACTCCTGAAGAACAATGATGAGTAAATAGCAAATAGTCATGAGCATTTTGTTTCAACCCAGCATGCAGAACGACCTGTCGAAGTCGTTCAAACCAAGCTCTTAGAGCTTGTTTTAAACCATACAAGGACTTTTTCAAATGATATACCATAGATTTATCATTGCAATAACCAGGAGGATGTCGCATACATAATGTCTCTTTCAAATGTCCACGGAGAAATGCAGTCCACTGACGAATAGCAGAGAGGGCAATTACAGTTCGTACAGTAGTCATTTTAACAACAGGAGCAAACGTTTCATCATAGCCTATGCCATACACCTGTTGTAACCATGTGCAACTAATCGTGCTTTATATCGCTCGATCATTCTATCAGATTTAAGCTTTACAGAAAAGACCCATTTACTGCCAATAATAGATGTGTGAGGAGAACACGGAACAAGATCCCAAGTATCATTTTCCAACAAGGCACTGATTTCTGCATCCATTGCATCTTTCCAATAAGGCATAGTTAAGGCTTGCTGGTAGGAGGGAGGAATATCCATCGAATCTAAAAGGGAAAATAATGATCTAGGGAGTAAACAAATATCTAGGTCTTTAAAAGGAACCCCAATCGTATCAAGAAAAATAAACAAAGCTCTAGGCTGTGATGAAAAGTCAAAATCATCAAGGGAGAAACCATATCGATCAGGTGCGTGAGGTACATGTGAAGAACGTCTTAGCTAAGTAGAGCTATCAATAGTAGTAAGAAAATAATCACTTACAGGTAAGGTGGAGGTTGGACCTTGCTCTGGTTGGTGAGATGGAGTGTGCGTGGATTGGGATTGTTGGCCTTGCTATTGACGTACTAAAAGGTGTGATGATTTATCAATGAGAAAATATGGAAAGAAAGGATAGAGGACCTTGATGATTTTCAATTGAAGAGTAATAAAAAATACTTTCCAAAAAAACAACATTGCGAGAAATACGTATATGGCGAGCTGTTGGATCATAACATAGAATCCCCTTTTGGGCGGAACAATAACCCACAAAAACGCAAGTGACTGCTTGAATCAAGAATTTTGTTCGTTCATGCGGTGGAAGATGAACGAAACATACACTCGTAAAAACATGCAAAAGTGAATAATCAGGATGAACATAAAATAATGAATAATATGGAGATTGTTTATGCAAAACCAAGGATGGGAGGCGATTTATGAGACAAACAGTTGTTGATGCAGCTTCAACCCAAAAACTATGAGGAATATGAGAGTCATGCATAAGGGTCCTCACAACTTCTAAGATATGACGGTTTTTCCTTTCAGCTATGACATTCTGTTGTGGAGTATATGGACAAGTTTTCTGTGATTGAATACCATGTGTTTTCAAAAAGTCTTGCAAATCATTTGATAAATATTTCCCCCCCCCCTCAGAGTCTGACCGTAAGATTTTTACTTTGGTATTAAATTGAGTTGCAATCATGGACAAAAAAGTTTTAAAATAGAAGAACACTTTTGATTTATGACGCATAAAGTATATCTAGGTATAACGTGTACAATTATCAATGAACAAAACAAAATACTTATATCCTATTCTAGATAAAGTTGGAGCAGGACCCCACACATCACTATGAATGAGATGAAAATGTGCAGTTGTTTTATCTACTCGAGTCGAAAAAGGCAAATTGGTGCTTTTATTCAAAGAACAACTAATACAAGAGTTGGAGCAGGATGCCACACATCACTATGAATGGGATGAAAATGCGCAGTTGTTTTATCTACTTGAGTCGGAAAAGGCAAACTGGTGCTTTTATTCAAAGAACAACTACTATAAGATTTATTGATAGAATTCAAATCAAGTGCTTTATTGGCAATGAACCACAACGAAACAAAATATCTACGTTATTTGCATTCGGATAACCAAGTCTCCGATGCCACATATGCCATTGTTTATTGGAAAAAGAAAAATCAGAATTTGATGGAGAAAAGAAAGAAGTATCATGATTTGGTTTATCAAACTCCAAGGTAAATAAACGACCAATTCTACGCCCCTTCCTTGTCACTCTCCCAGTGCATTGGTCATGTATTAGACAACCATCACGAGAAAATTGAACATTGTAACCATCATCCTGAGTTGGCCTACAGATATTAGATTAGCAGTTAATTTAGGAACGAAGAGATCGTTACGTAAATGAAACGGTGTGCCACAGGAGATAGAAAATGAAAGATTATTAGTACCAATAATATTCAGTTTCTCCCCATTAGCGATGAGAATCTGACTATTATCGTGGTATGGTTTAGCAGATGTTGGATTTGTGTACACTCCAGTTATATGATTAAAAGCACCTGAGTCAATAAACCAAAAGGGATTTACACTAGGGGACCCATAGTGGAGAAAGCAGAAGAGATAGCTGTAGCTAACGAGTTTTGTACCGACTGACGAATATCATCTGATATCTGGGACATTGTCATGAATGGTGTTGAATGGAGGGGTCTCTACTATTAGTCCCTTGGAAGCATCATTAGCAGCTTTGTATGCCTTGTACAAAGGTCTTCGTGTATCGACAATTTTTTCTTCTTCACTGGGATGCTATATGACCATATTCTTTACACTCATAATATTGCAGCAAATAGGGATCCTTTTGTGATGGTGTTCCTCTAGCCCGTTGAGCTACAAGTACAGACTATGGTGGCTTGGGTCGTGATTTTTAGTTTCCTCACGAAGTAATTCATCAAGAATGGCATCAATATTTGCTATTTTTTTGTGATTCAAAATATTGGCTCGAATAATCTCATAGTCAGGGCACAACTTCATCAAAAACTACATCACCATCCCGCCACCATTTATGTCCATTAAGCTCTGAATGCAACAAGCACTAGTGATAGCCTTCAAGTTTACATATTCATACTCTGTCCACAAGTTCATGAAACCAGCATAATATTTCTGAATGGTTTTCTCCCCTTGACTATAGGAAAACATATCGTACTCGATTTGGAAGCGTCTTGCAAGATTTGATTGTTGATAAAAATTTTCCAAATATTCCTACATTTCTTTCGCAGTATGGAAGCCTCTCATTGGCCTTCCAATAACAAAATCTACAGAGCCGATGATCCATGAGATAATTTTAGCATTGTTGATGTTCCATTGTTGGGTATCTTTAGTATTAGGCGCAGCCGATTCAGGTTCATTGTCATCAACATACCTCCACAAACTTTTCCTTTCAACAAAGAATTGAAAATAGAACCGCCAATCGGGATAATTTTTCCCATCAAGTTTTATGGTCAATACATCTCATTTTTTAGAAACTATATGTAAGTTATATAAGAACTCACAGACGTGATCAATAATTTGGATCTAGTAAATAATTCATGAACATAAAAAAGAGTTTTGATATAATATTGTCCCTATGGACCACCTCTATTATTCGATAACAAACGTAAAGAGATGAACAAAGAAGAGAGGGATTCGCGGGTAAAGAGATCCACTGAACAAAGCTTAATTAAACAAAGAGAGGGAAAGTACATGGATCAAGAATGGCGGATTTGCAGGTAGAGAGAGAAAGAGAAAGAGACAAAGCTCAAACAAATAAAGGCGACGAAGCTTCAAAAACCACCAAAGTTTTGGTCCCGATTTGTAATTCAGAGTACCCAAGGTTTTAGTTCTGATTCATAATTTAGAAAATCGGTTCATAGTTCAAGCAGTGTAAGCAAATCAAGAGAAAAGAGGTTGGCTAATTAGGGGGAAAAGGTTGCCAAATAATTGAGACTAATACCGCCACCACCAAAAGAGAGGAAGACTCTCCCTCATCATCCCTAGAGAGAGAAAAAGAAGACTTGACCACGAATTCCAGTACATCCGATGAAAGCCTCCTCATGGGCCGCTACGAGGTGAGCAAGCTCCTGGGATGCGGCGCCTTCGGCAAAGTGTACCATGCCCCTGATGGCCGCACTGGCCAGAGCGTCACCATTAAAGCTCTGATACCATGTTAAACTTTTGAATCCTCCAGGAAAATTGTTGTATATTAATTAATCATCAAGAATATGCAGAATCCCCTATACATATAAGGCTAATCAGTTATTGATAATAATAAACTAATCTAAGCTTATCAAGAGAGTGCTAATCAATTATGAAGAGGGATATCTACATCAAATACAAAATAAACTTAAAATTAAAAACTATCCTCAATTATCTATATCTCCTCGACTATCTCTACTATCTCTATCTCTACATTAGTACTATCGGAGCTCCAATTAAAGTTCTTAACCTCCGTTTTCACTAATAAATTCAAAATTTATTTTAAAAAACGGATAGGGGCTTGTCATCCCTACATACTTATCCAAAAATAAAAAGGAAAAATATCTCCTACACTTGCTATATAACATCTTTATTGTTCTCTATCTATAAGGTCTCTCTCTATGTAGGAAAGAGAGACATTATATACATAAAGAGAGATAGAGAAATAAAGATGCTGTATAGAGAGAAGTTTAGTAGACATATAGATGTGTTTTTTTTGTTTTTATTTGGGCAAAAAAGAGCAGTTAAAAGGGCTAAATTGAGTCCAGAAGGTTAGAAAATATATTTTTTAGAAAACCTATGCTGTTGAAAGTTTTGAAAATCGTGGGTTTGAAATGGTACAACAAAACAAGGTATATGGAGATAATTTTCTAAAAAAATTAATATGAGACTGTCTATTATAAGACCATTTATCGATGTTTTATAATCAGGATTAGTGGGGTGGATCGCACACGCTTATTTGTGTTGGATCGATGGATCAACTATCTCGGTCTCAATCAATTCAAATCAATGATCCAAAAAAATGCAAAAAATAAATAAAATAAAATAAAAATAAAAATTGAGATTTATGGGGTGAGGATATGGAGGGGACCTAAGAAAATATTAAATAAGTTTTGAAAAGAAAAATATATATAAAAGATGAATTAATGGCAACCAATTCAGGACCAAAACCATCCCAAAACTGATTCGGTCTTGACCAATTCCCATTCGAATCAATAACTAAGATCGAAAATTGATAGATTTTAAAATATTGCCATTTAATTTAGACAATAAGGTCAAGATTATTCTTACAAGTCAGATATGAAGTACGATACTTTGAGTGTATCGTAAAGCTTTTTTTTTTTTTTTTGAACCCCATCAAATGCTCATTTTGTTAATTTTATCATATAATAGTGACAGGTGATTGTGACCTCTTTGCCGAGATTGTTATAATGAGCCTATTTACTCTTTGCCGAGATTGTTATAATGAGACTATTTACTTTTAGTATAAGGATGTCACAATTTCTTACTAACGTATAATGTGAAATTTGATAACTTAGATATCCAATAGTCAAAGACTAATTGTAACCAACCCTGTACTAAAAGCAAATATAGTCTCATTATATACTTTTCCTCTCCTTAATCAAAGATCAATATAGTCTTATTATAATTTGTCTTTAATAATGGGAAAGATAGTAAGCCACTCATATGTCATGCATGCCTATTGATAATGACAACCATATGTCTATCAACAATCACATGTCGTTGATAATGACAATTGTGCAGGATGGAAAAACTCAAAGTGTTCCCCCTTATCTCTTAAATGTACTCTCTCTCTCTCGAGTAGATTTTTTTGGTGAGTAAGTGGATAGAGGGCTCTACCTTTAGTAGAAATTGATCTTAGGACGTAGTATGGCAAAATCGTCCAGCACCAACCAATCAAGCCCAAGCTTATTTTCTAGTCTTATGCCTTTTCTTTCCCACATATACCAGCTCTTGCCTTATATTGCCTCCTTATTTTTCACGTTGACTTCTTTTCCTTCACAAATTCTACAAGGTAACGATATCAGTTGTCTTTAATTGGCACTCCACGTGCTCCTGTTTCCTCACAAAATCAAGAAAGTAAACATGGTTTACACAAAAATCATCAAATCATGAAGTACAGCTAAGGACAACAAACAATGGATCCTAAAAGGGATCCATGAGACTGTCAATTTCTTCGGAAAAAAATTATATACAGTTGTTGCTTTATACCGTGTACATAAGATGCGCTTAAAAATTCTTGTCGAGAAGAGTGTTTTGAAGTTGAAAAACCTTCGAATTAATCATCGACCTCCAAATATATTGATATAAAGATAAATAAATAAATTCAAAGTTTTAAAACAATGCATCTTTTAACAAGTTATCTGAACTGCCTATTTTCAAGATTATCAAGTGTTTATAGATCTATTCGATTTGTACATTTCTTTTGAAATTTTAAACTTTAAAATCAGGATTTAACATGGATTACATGCCGTTGTTAAAAAATATAATGAACATAGGGATGGTATTGAAGCCTCCACACGAGTCAGGTCATAAGAAAAGTTAAAATCCACTTAACTTCTATTTGTGTTTTTTATAAGGTAGTATTTTTGTGGGGTATGTCTAAATTTTTAATGGGGGCATTTCTTATCGCAAAATTTTCTGTAGGGAAGGGTATTATGTTAGGACTAGGCAAGGGTACTTTGTTAGGACTATGCCCTTGGCATAAGTGGTTAGAGTGGTGGAGCCATGAGATGACAACAAGAGTTTTATTCTTACCCTGCTAACAAAAAATAATACAAATTTGTGTTGTTAATTACCACTTGAATCCTTATGCCCTCTCATTTTTCTTGGATGATTATTTTCTTAAGTATGGACAAATTATTCTCGCCCAATATTTTATCTTAAAATTTGCGGGTTTAGGGAATGGGTATCCGGATTATAATTATATATTTTTTTTTGTTAACTTTTAATGTTTCTATGGATTATAATTAGAAAAATCATTTTATGCACGTTGGATTGCATTTCTACAATATGCGGAGTATAAAGCATCCATCTTAAAGATGAATGTAAATAGGTGGTCCATCTAAAAACAATTGTAACTAACAGTCCAAATATTTTTTGAATATAATTATTATTTTTAGTTTCAAATTTTATTTATTTATCATGTTCATGATCTCCATGTTAAAAATTGTATATTTTTTAAAAACTTAGGATGAAATTATATTTAAAAATATATTTATTACGGAGCCCACATTTCTAGATGTGCGAGCTTAGCGGCATGCTAACCACGTTTTTGGAATTATAATGTCAAATGGAGTTTTATACAATAAAAGAGCGTTTACTTTTGGTCACAAGTGATACCGAGCCATGGGAGTATGTAATTTCCGCTTAAAGTCCAACAAAGAATTTTGTCAATTTTGAGCACCATCCATATCACAGTCGCTCAATTTCCACAATGACGGTTTGACTGATTATGACCTTTTAATTCCTAAACACAAAAAAATGACTTGTTTGTCCACTTTATTGCCAAAAAATATTATCTTACTCCCTCGTATACAACCAAATTTAGGATTAACTTTAGGATCTCGGTATAACCTACTCAACCATAGATAAATCTCAAAAGAGAAAACTTCCAAATTGCACTATCTATGGGTTTTAAAAAAATAATATTTCAAGATTGAACAAAGGCCATCCAATTTTTTAAGGGTGAGATCTAAGTATTGAAAAACTAAAAATTCAAATTTGTTTATTTTGAAATTATCTAGTGATTCTTAGGTGATTCCCAAAATTCCTGACTAAAAAATCTCTCTCAAATTGGTTTCTAACCGAGAATAGATGTACATTATGCTTCCACATGAGCATAATACATGCACTCACTTTATTTTTTAGGGCAAAGCTAGGTCAAACCTTTCTTGCCATTTTTTTTTGACCAAGCCTTTCCTCTCATTCTGTCGTACACTTAAGAGGCTCATTTTTTTATAATAATTTCCATAACTTTTGATAGTTTGTAGTTGTAGAATATGCAGTAAGAATCAATACCAGAAAGGTCAAATACTACCTAGCTTTTGAAAAGAATAGGAATAGCATAAAAAAAATATACCAAACAATTTATTTAAGGACAACAGAAATGCCAAACAAAGAATAAGATGCATGGATTCTTATTTCTTAAAAAGTATCTTAAATTATAGGGTGTGGACCACAAATTGGGAAGGAAAAGAATATTCAAAAAACCGAATTTAGGAAACTAAGGCATATTCCCGGTCTACAGATTGACTATATGAATTGCTGAATAATAATAATAATAATAATAATATATA
>NW_006499435.1:2654483-2684691 GCF_000471905.2 Amborella trichopoda
TTATTATTATTATTATCATTATTATTATCATTTTCATTTTCATTATTTTATGCAATCGTTGAAGTATTGATAATGGCTAAACATATTTTGTAAACTCCCTTGTCATATAAATATATTTCCCAAGCAAAAAATCGAAAAGAAAAGGGTTTCAACTTGTCTTAGAAAAGGCAAATTCATGTAAATATCGATAACATTCCAAAAAAATTAAAAATATCCATGATATTTTATGATTTATGTTGGTGTCCTCTATTTTAAGAGCACATCTAGTTTTTTTATTTATATTTTCTACGAGTAATGATCCTATGAGACCCTCCCACATCTATGTGTGTAGGACCCTAAAGGATCATCATTAATTTTGGCACGGATCTTTAGAAGAATCAAGTCCCATACCCATGTGATAATTTTTCTAGAGATCTGCGCCAAATTTAATGGTGATCCTTTGGGGTCCTACATACATGGGTGTGTGAGGGTCTCATAGGATCATTACTCTTTTTCTATACACCAGAATGAGCTCAAATTTTGTGTGTTTATATTTCTCACCGTTACACATCTATAAATATTATAAAACATAAACTAAAAATAAACTTATTGGAATATCCCTACAAAATTTAGGAGTATTTTAGCTACTCTATTATTTAAAGGGTGTGGTTTGTATAGAGCTGAGGATCTACAATCAAAATGAAGTGCACCTTCAAATAGTATCGGGAAATGTGGTTTCAATAATGGTAATCTATGTGATAGCCTTAAAATATATTTTTATTTTTAATCATAAAATTTAAATATTAAAAAATAATGTAGATCGAGCAGATTTATGAAAGCTTAAAATCTTGAAAATTGACGGTCCAAAAAGGCATTACAAGGTGCACTATTTTCAAAACTTGAAATCCATTTTTTTCACATGTCCATGCATCTTGACGTTGAGATGATTAATTTGAGAATATTTAAGCATCAAAACTTCTTCTAGTGAAATGTTCTAGGTGGGCTCTAATTTGATTGCTTAGAGCATAGGCTCTATACAATTTTTTTGCTTATTTAAATTAGTTTTATATTTTATTCATGTGCAAGAAGTATGAACACCTAAAAATTGCGCCTAACCATATTCGAAAAAATAACTAAAATTAAAATATAATACACACTCTAAAAAAGTGGGACGTAAGCATAACATATGAAATATTGAAGACAATTTTTAAATTCTGCAAAATATAAGGCATATATACACAAATTTCCCAAAATTAAATTATCTCCTAAACCTCTTAGAAAATCAAAATTCTCCTTGTACTATTGCGTTGTCATATAAAAATAATTTTCAAGAGAAAAATCGGGACAGAAGAAAGTTTCCCAATATCCTAAAAAAAAAAATCTCCTATAACTCTTGGAAAATTAAAATTATCTTTTATATGCTTCCTTGTCACGTAAAGATCTCAAAAAATAATTCTCAAGAGAAAAATCGGGACAGAAGAAAGTTTCCCAATATCCTAAAAAAAAAAAATAATCTCCTATAACTCTTGGATAATTAAAATTATCTTTTATAAGCGCCCTTGTCACGTAAAAATCTCAAGGGACGATTTGGAAAAGGAAAACAATTAACCTCCTAAATCTATTAGAAAATCAAAATTTTATTTTTTTAAATTGCCCTATTTTTCAAAATTATTCCACTCCTAATTATGAAAATTGAGGCTTCATAAAAAAATATTAGATCTGGCCCATCTTCAAAGCTTGAAAATGGTCCGTCCAAATACTATCTTACAAGATTCATAATTTAATAAGAGAAATGACACTATGAGACCCTCCCACACTCATGTAAGTAGGATCCCAAATGATCACCATCAAATTTGGCACAGATCTCTAAAAAAATTATTACATGAGTGTGGAACTTGATTTTTTTTAAAATTTATGTCAAATTTGATGGTGATCATTTGAGATCTTACTCACATACGTGTGGGTTGTGGGAGGGTATCATAGGATCATTACTCATTTAATAATTAAAAGAAAATTGTTTCATGCAGGCTGGATTGCATGACTACATATGCAGTCCAAAAAGTGTAAAACATCCATCCTAGAGATAAATGCAAGTAGGTGTTCCATATAAAAACAATGGAAACCAATGGTTTAAATGTTTTCTTATTAGAATTATTATTTCTAGTTTTTAAAATTTATTTATTTTTTCATATTCATGATCATCATGTTAGATATTATATGTTATTAAAAATTAAATAAAAAAATCGGTCTCAAATACAGATTTATTAATAGGCCCGCATTTCTATGTTTACGGACTTGAGCCCATAATAACTGCTTCCATAATTAAAATTTCTTTCTATATTGAGGTACATAATTTGAGGTTGGGAGATTCTGCCGTGTCTAAATTGCGATTCCTAACGAGGTTTCTGGTGTAGTTTTACTTTTGATGGTAAAGCCTAACTGTGTATACTGTTCTCCTATGGAATACAATGTACACATGCTTCTCGGATAGGTGACGGCTTGGAATAATTTTCCCAATCTGAAATTTTGGGAACTCTTAAGAATCATTAGATTACTATTTTCAAAACAAAAAAAAAGAAAAAAATTGAATTTTGAGTTTCTTAACACTTAAATCTCACCTTTCAAAATTTGGACGGTCTTTATTAGTCAGTTTCGAGATATTTTTTTTTTTTCAAGTACATAGATGATACCATTAGGGAATTTTTTTTTTTTTTTTTTGAGGTTAATCGGGAATATACTTCCCCTTGTCTAGCCGTTAGATCTGAATGAACAACTGATACACAATAACAATGTCACACCTCTAAACTGGTGTATTTTTATTTATTTTTTACAAAATATCTTGGCACCAAATTTTGGTCGTCCACTCCTCTCCTAAATTCATACCCGCAAAAAAAAAAAACAAAATTCTTGATAAAGTAAAATAACCAAAATATCTTTAAAAGTTTTAGTAGTATTTTGTCATTTTATTTTATTGAAAATAGTATTTTGTATATTTTTTAGGTGTGTCCAATTTAGATGATAACACATACCAAATTTCAATTTCATATAATTTGTAGAATAAAAATAAAAATAAAAATACTTGGAGTTGTTAGATCTAGATCAAACGATCAATGTCTTATTTGATCTAAAATGGACATCTAGATTGAGAAGTATAGAACATCTAGATCAAACGATCAATGTCCTATTTGATCTAAAATGGACATCTGGATTGAGAAGTATAGAACTTTTACATAATGGAGGAAATATAGAAAATTTTTCTTAAAATTAATTCTAAAAAAAAAATTAATGTCACCAATGGAGATCATGAATATTATTGGTCCGATGGTCTCATTTCAACATGTGTATAGAGAGGGCAATGGTCTCATTTCAACATGTGTATAGAGAGGGCAGATGATTTGGCTAAATATGGAGGGAGTAAATAGATGTAGTCGTGCGGGAGTATAATATCTTTTTGGCATCTAGTACTTTCTCTTGTTTTGCATTGGTGTTTTTGCGTCGGTAACTTGTGCCCTAACAACCTAACCAATAATAAAAAAATCGTGGAAGGATCCTAAAAAAAGCCATCTTGCTCTAATTTCTAATTTTTATGTATTGTTTTTAACATTTAAAATATTATTTGTTTATTTATTTATTCCTCAACAAACCAAGAAAAGAGAAGTCCCTTTCGTCTTGTACCGGGAGCCCCAAGAATCCCAACAGGCAACAATAATTCAAAGATCTTTCCCTCTCCTCTCTCTTTCCGATTTTTTCTCTCTACAATTTGCCGGACATGTGGATCTCCCTTGCCCACCTGCAACTCTGATCAATTCTCTCTCCTCTTTCTCTCTCCAAGTTCTTGCCCTTCTTCTCTCTCTCTAGGTATTTTTAGGGGGCACACCCTGTTGTTCCGTATGAACTGGTTTGTCAAGCTTGGGGGTTCTCCGAATTCGAACCATTTCATCACTTGTCTATTGATATTCGTTCTCCATTATTCGCCTCAAGTTACGCCTGTTTTGTTAAATTTTGAGACCAAATTGAAGTCTGAGTCTTTATTTCCATAGAAGCATGGAGTCTGCTCAATCAGAGGCTGGTAAGTCTTTTTCTTTTTTTGCTTACTGGGATCATGGTGTTTAGCATATGGAGATTAATACTTTGTTAATGTTCAAAAAAAAAAAAAAATGTATATGGAGATTAATGGGTTTTTTCATGGTGTTTTTTGGGTATGTTATATATTTCAGATTTAATTTTTTGATAGATCAGAAGGAGTTTATTTGCTCCTTTTTCCTCCATTGGAAAAACTTTCTTTAGGCTGTCAATAACACAATATCTCGATTTGGTTGCATTAATCTTCTTTTGTTATTGTTTGTTTGCTTATTTGCAATTTTTGGTTTTCTTGGGAAAATGGTGAATACCCAATTTTATTGTTTAATTATGAGATGGACTCATATGATGTGATGGATTCATGTGTTCTAGCTTTGAGATTTTGTTGGGAAACCAGTCAATTTTAGGATTCAATTATGTGATGGATTCGTTTGTTTTGGGTTGCAGTATGGATTATATGCTATTCTGTTATGGATACAGGGATATTGGGTGTTGAATTCTCAGAAAAATACTTTCTTGGATATAAGTACAAGTTACAAAGGAAAAAAAAGGTGATAGTTTGAAAATATTTTTATTAATGCACAATGTTGTTGACCTATTCCATTGGTCTAAGAATGAGATCTTTTGGAACCATAGGTAATATCATGGGTAATAGCATTCTATATTTTAGCACTATGGGGGAATTCAGTCTTTTATTACATGAAAAGTGGTTTGTGTAATGGAATACAGTATTTAATAAACTTGACAAATACCGTGTAACTAATTTTGAGCAATGAATTTGAAATCTCCCACTTTTGCATTTTGGTATTTACAGTTTGACTCTGTTGACATATAAAAAGAGAGTATCAAAAGAAAACAAGCGACAAAACAATATCCACGAAGCAACTTTGTGTGGTTTACTTCCTTTCGGAAGCCGCATCCATGGAAGAAGAAGGTCAAATTCTACTATTCTCCAAGGAGACACAGTATGGATTCCTCTCTCTTTCTGTCTCTTGTATCGGTGGTCCGAACCCAAGGCGTAAGCTGTTTAAGTAACCTGCCCAAATAGTATCAAAGAATACAAATTGCGTTACCCATGTCATGAGGAGTTTAAGTACCCTCCCAATTAAGAGCAATTCGGGGCCATTTTGGGATGTGGATGTCGCTAGAAGAAGCAAGACACATAACCACATTGAACAGCATATGATACAATATACAACAATTTATCTTTGACAACACAACCGCCACCGGCCAAACCACCCCAAAAATAAAGGAAAAAGAAAACCAACAAAAAAAAAAACAGAAGAAAAATTGTGAAATCTGTCATAGATAACTTGTGATACTCAGTGTTGTGACTCTGATGTGAACTCTGTGTGTGCTCGTTTGTGTATATAGGTTTTTTACATCTTTCTAATTAGGAAACCTGACTCCCTAAATTTTGGCCATAATGTCCAGACATTGTATTACTTCTTTTCTTGAGGGGTATTCGATGTATTCCTAAAGATATTTTTAAACAATACTACACAGTAGGAGCGAATAACGGTGAACGAATCTCATGCGCATTTGAAATTCATTTGCAAGGAGTTCAAAAGTACCTCCGATGCCCTTACCTAAAAAGTGCATGTAATACAAAGTAAGGGCACTTTATTGTAATTACCCAAAAAAAGGGCACTTTATTGTCAAAATTAGGGGGACGGGTTTCCAGACTTCACCATTAGTATGGTATAGGTGGATGCCCATGGATTTATAAACTTTTTTCAGATTTCCATTAGGCATTCAGATTATCTTTGCAACTGGTTAACTCTCTTTGAGATTGTAGCCATAATGACTAAATATTTGATTTCTCAGAGTCTTCAAGTGTGAGTATGGAGAAGGACGGGTCATCTTTACCTTCGGTCATTGTGATAGGGGCTGGGATTTCAGGAATTGCGGCTGCTCGTGTTCTGCATGATGCCTCTTTCAAGGTGCTGTAGATAACGTGATGTTATACACAGACACACACACAAACTGGATGCACAGATAGACACACATGGATAGACCCACACACCCACGCATTATGCATATAGCTGCACATGTATGCATCATGTCAATGATATGTGAAACTGCTTGTTATTTGCTTAACATTTTAGGTGGTCGTATTGGAATCAAGGAATCGAATTGGTGGCCGAGTGTATACTGATTATTCATTTGGTTTTCCAGTTGACATGGGTGCCTCATGGTTAGTTGTAATCTTTTCTTTTACTTTTCGTTCTTCGACTTTTTATTTTATTTAGTTAGTTTTTGCTTCCCACATCCTGGATCAAGCAAACATTCTTATATACAATTTAGCCAAAAAAAACAAACAAACAAGAAGTTCTCATATGCAGAGGTCTTACTGAGTTATATTTTATTTTGTGCTTTAGGTTGCATGGTGTCTGCAATGAAAATCCCTTGGCTCCACTGATTCGAACATTAGGTCTTCCATTATATCGTACAAGTGGAGACAACTCGGTGTTGTATGACCATGATTTGGAAAGGTAGATCTTTTGTTATAGAAGGGGAATAATGCATTTTAAAGAGAATAGAGTCGCTTCCTGATTCTTGGAATAAATTGGCCTAGTGACTCACTGAATCCAATCCAGATTGGCAATTCCCAATCCATTCGGCAATTTTTGAAAACATGTTTGAAGCTATTGTTTTATGTGCAACTTACAACTTATAGAGCTTACTTCTTACCCATTGGGTAAACAAAGCAGAGTTCTTAATTTTGATTCCCAATTGAAATGAAATTGTAAGCGGTTTGAATGTGGTGTGCTATTTGCACCTCTTTGTTTCCTGCAGTTGTGCACTTTTTGATACTGATGGCAGTCAAGTACCTCAACAACTAGTTTTAGAGGTCGGCGAGATATTTGTTAAGATTCTCAAAGAGGCAAGTTTCTCCCACCGATCTGTAATGCATTTGATCATTCAATAAACAATAGCATGTGACAATTGATTATTGAATGATATCTTGTGATAAAGTTTGCATTCTTTGATTACTCCAGACAGAGAAAGTGAGAGATGAACACCGCAAGGACATGTCCGTGCACCAAGCGCTGTCAATTGTTTTGGATAGATATCCTCATTTAAGGTTTGGATTCTGGACTTTGGGCTGCTGACAAGTATTGTTTAGTAATTTAACTCTCTCTCTCTCTCTCCCCTCTCTTTGTTTCCCCTCTCTCTCTCTCTCACCCCTCCCCTTCTCTGTGTGTGTGTGCAAGCTGAAGCCTTTTCTCTGACAGAATGGGTTTCCTGTGTCCAGACCAGAGGGGCTGGCCCTCAAAGTACTACAATGGTATTTATGCAGAATGGAAGGATGGTTTGCAGCGGACACGGATGCCATTTCGCTTAAAAACTGGGATCAGGTGACAAATTCTGGGAAACAAGCTGCCATTGCTTTTCTAAAGTTGAACAAAAATTGATAACTGACAATCATGAGGATGACTAACTAATTGAGAAAGTGTTTCTTGCTGAGTCTTGGCATGCCGACCGAATTTTTGAAATAGTTATTTTTTTATAATGTTGTGCTTTAGTCTGTTATTTTTTTATAATGTTGTGCTTTAGTCTGTTGGATGATGGAAATCCATGGGCTTATTGCTTCCCATGATGGACTATGATGGAAATAATGGAACCCATTGGACCAGAACGTTAGAGGACCACAATGGTGATCCTGCACCCCCCCCCTCCCCCCCCGGGTTTCTATCACCATTGATTCTTTCATTGGTTGGTGATAATAGGCTATGTTTATCCATTACTCCTGAATTATAACATGCTTTATATTTTATTTCCCTTATTTCCTCTTTGATTATACCATTTGGATGTTCATTATCCTAGTTTTCTGTTATTTATTTTTTTTGTATATAAGCCACTCAGATGACTTTTATCTCAAAATACAGGAACAAATGCTTACTGGTGGACATGGGCTAATGGTGCAAGGGTACCATCCTCTTATAAATGGTCTTGCAAAAGGTCTGGACATCCTATTAGAACACAGGTTTGTATGTGTTTGCCAGCCATATTTATTTCTCTGGCAGTGTAATCCACTCTCCAATGGATTAATTAGAAAAGCATAATCCATTGGGGTCATTTCTGATCCAATCAAAGGATGGGCAGTGATGGAGAGGTAACCAGCCACCAGTCTAGGGGACAGCCCCAATGGTCTGTCTTGATGTCTACACTGTCCATCACCCCTTTGGACCATGGTTTCCCTTAGGTCCATTGAATTATTGTAAGCTTCCCTATTTTGGATCTTTGTCCATCCTCTGATCAGAGATTCATGACCTCAATAACTATCGTTTTGCATATGTCCATTGGATTATCTATAACTGCATCTTTGTTATACTTATTTTTCCTGAAATTTGCTAAGGGATGTGGCACTGACAGGCACTATTATTTTTTACCTAGGGTTGTGAGTGTTACACATTCATATAATGGGGTGACGGTGACAATCGAGGGTGGGAGGAGTTTCTCAGCGAATGCTGCTATTGTAACAGTGCCTTTAGGAGTTTTGAAAGCCAAACTGATTGAGTTTGAGCCAAAGCTTCCAGAGTGGAAAGAATCAGCCATTTCAGATTTGGGTGTTGGTAGTGAGAACAAGATTGCTCTTCACTTTGATTCTGTTTTTTGGCCAAATGTTGAGGTTTTGGGAGTGGTGGGGCCTACCCCATCTGGGTGCACCTACTTCTTGAACCTTCACAAGGCCACAGGCCATCCAGTCCTTGTATACATGCCATCGGGCAGGCTCGCCCATGATATAGAGAAAATGTCAGATCAGGCGGCTGCCAACTTTGCCATGACTCAGCTTAAGAGGATTTTACCAGATGCTATTGAACCAGTGAGACTTGACCCTTTTTTCTTGTGTTGTATTCCATTAGCGTATGGAGGAACCATGGCCCATTTGGGGTTATCACCATCCTATGAAATGGTGGATGGATGGTTTCTGTATGCTTGAAGTATAGTGTACTTTCTATATCTCTTTAGTAAGGGCAATATTGTCCAATGTGGACTATGGTATAGCATAGTCCATTTCAGTAATCACAGTTGGATGAAATGATTATCAGTGATGGAGCTGCCCTCTCTACATTACTGTCCATTTCATTAGATGGTGATGACCCCAATGGACCATGTACTTTGTTTTTTTATTTATTAAATTTTTTTTTGTATTACGTTCTGTTTTGGTTTGGGTGATTTGTGGCTTTGGTTTTGAAAGTGAAGGGCTAAGATTAAGTGATGCCCACTCTTTGTTCCAGACACTGAGGGCTGAGATTGTGAGCTCCATGCCACTACGTTTTGGTGTTAAGTAAATGGAAATATTTATATAAATTTCAGTATGTGTGGTCAATGTGTTAAGCTACAATAGCACACTATATGTGAGAATTAACTTATTACAGATTTTTGTTTCTTTTTTCCTTATTGTCCTATATTCTTTTTTAATTTACTAATGACAGGTCCAGTATCTGGTTTCACGTTGGGGCTCTGATCGTGATTCCCTTGGGTGCTATTGCTGTGACCTCGTGAACAAGCCAGATGATATATATGAGAGGCTTCAATTACCAGTTGGTTCACTCTTCTTTGCAGGGGAGGCAGTTTCCACTACCCACTCAGGAACTGTTCATGGGGCTTTCGCTTCTGGAGTTTTAACTTCTCAAAATTGTCACAACCACCTTCTAAAACTTTCCGGACACCTCTATGGAGACCTAAGTTTATTCCAACCTGTAATGGGTGGAGATATCTCTGTTGCTTCGGCTCCTTTGACAATATCAAGGATGTGAGTTTATGACAACTTAAACTTTTGATACCAATAAAAAAAATATGTAACTTTAGAGGCTGAAATTTTTAAAGTTTTTCGATGAGGCCCTTAACTTGACAGTGAAAAACGGTTTGCAGGATAGGGGTCTAAACTGAAGCCTCCCTAGTGCAAACTGGCTGACTTATTTGAACATAAAGATAATGCATTTTTGTTATTTTTCTTTTGGGGGGTGGTGGGTCTGAATCACTGGGAAATAGAGGGGTTGGGTATATGGAATTGATGAATTAAGGCTGAGATATCGAGTAGCAGTCTGTTAGGTGGTTCTGTGAGTGAGCTAAAAAACTGTGATTCTGATTGGATAAAAAATGGAAATAAAAGTGTTTTGACATGGGCCTTGGTTATTTATTTGGTTTTTTCTCTTATAGTTATATATATTACTACCGCATAGAAACATGGAAATTTGAACAGTAGTCTTTGGTTAGTCTGCAATAGGTACCTCAGAAATTCACACATAGTTTACACAGTCAGTGTCCAGATAATTTAACAATCAATTCTCTCTCACACATGCACATGAACATATTTTTCTTTGGTTTTTATGCTACCAAAGAATTGACACTGAGAGAATGGTGATCTTCATCCCTAGCAGACCATACAGATAATTTATACAACACAATCTTCTTTTGCCCTGCTACTAAAGACCTCACAGAAGCCTCTCTTACTCACACATGTGCATGCACACACACACAGGGGCATGGGCGATGCATGTCTGCATGCATTCATACATACACACAAGGCATCAGGCTTTGCTGTTTTCAGTGAGTTCACAACATATTGATAATCTTTCTTCTCCGCCAAGAAAGAATTTTTAGGTAGTTTACACAATAGCTTCTTTTTTATCTCTTCCCTCCCTTAACTTGGAAGCTTAACCATTTCGGAATCATAGGGCTCGTTGATCATCTCCTCATGCTCTTGCTGCTCCAATGTCTCATAAAGAGGTCGATTCCTGGTCTCCGGCAGCCAAGAGCCAAAAATCCCACTGAAAATCCCCACACCCCCAAAAACCAGATAAGAAACAAAGGGGCTGAGCCTCCCTTGAGCAACTAACATTGGGGCCATGGAGGCCCCAAACATTAGGGCTTGCCTTAGCATTGAAACCGCAAAATTCCTTACGCTTGTTGGGAAAAGTTCCACGCAATATATATACATCACATCGAAAGCTGTTGAAATACACATGAATCCAATTGATTCGACACTCAGTTGTGACCAATTCCCCGCTTGATCCTTGTTTTTCTGTCTGTCTCTTGATAAA
This sequence comes from Amborella trichopoda, assembly GCF_000471905.2. Next base: position 2,665,598 of record NW_006499435.1, read on the forward strand.
ATCACACAGAGGAAGCATGAAATGCCTGCGATGATGGCTGATAGAGAGAATAAAACTCTCCTGTCCATGCAGCTTAGCAAAACAGAGCCTAGAAAAACAGCTGGAATTTCCATTAGAGCATTTAGGGCCACAGTGAAATAGAGATTGAAATAGAGGTTCTGTGCATTGAGTTGAACTCCATAGTAAACAAACCCAACTCCTAAGCCCACAGCCATGACTAGGGCCATCCTCTTTCGAGCCCACTTTGAGCTCCATAGATTGCATGTTCTTGAGCCTGGTTGCGTGCAACTTGGGTTCGAAATGGTCAGGTTTTTGGGAATCTTCTTCCCATTAGATTGTGCTAGTTTTGTCAAGACTTGCATGGCTTCTTCTTTTCTCTCTCTAAGTGAGAGCCACCTAGGTGACTCGGAGATGGAGGGGAAGATAAATAAGCAGTAGAGCAAGGGAAGGAGAGAGATCGATCGGTAGATGTTTCGCCATGAGTTTTGGAGTGGATATGAGATAATGGGTAGAGAAAGAAAGCCGGCAGTGAAGAAGAAGAAGCCATATTGACCTACTTGTCCTCTCCATCGTCTCCCCACTGATTCAGTGGAGAGAACAAGGCAGCATATGCCGATGCCTGACCGAGCAAAACCATTGCAAAAGCGAAGGATGGAGTAAACCCAAATATTGGGAGAAAGAGAGGTGAGAAAGGCTGTAATGGATGTGAAGAGGCAGGAGTAGAAGAGTGTTTTCCTCCTTCCCAAACTTGAGTCAGCAAGGCGGCCCTGAATTGCAGAACCTGTTGGAGCAAGGAATTTGGGTCTCAGTAATAGATCAAAATAAATTGTTAGTGTTTCTAGAAGAGAGAGAGAGAGAGAGAGAGAGCACCCAAGAGTGAGCCAAGGAAGAACACACAGGTCGGAATGCCAGCTCTGAATCTATGACCACAGATGAGGCCCCATTCCGCAACAGTGGACATTCTCTCTCCTCCCACCCATTCCCATGCTTTGGGGTGAAGATCACACAGTGAGGCATTTTCCCAACACTCGTAACCATTCATTTTGCACCTCCATTGAGGCTCCGCATCTGTGAAGATGGTAACAAGGGTGTGTTGAGAATCAAATATCCAAGCAAGCGAAACCAGAAAGACGTGAACCAATTGAGAGAACCCGAAAGACCCAACATATTCTTCTATTATCTCATCAACTGTTAACTCCAACTTGGGTTTCCCTCCCTTCTCTTCATCTTCATCTCTGTCATGAGCAAACAGCTCCTGCTCTTCCTCCATTGCCATTCTTTGCCTTCAACTCTCAGTTTCAAAATTCAGTTCAGCAACCGTTTATTTGAGGGGCTTCATTTTTTTTTTTTAATGCTGTTTTCTCTCAGTTGTGTATTTTTTTGATGTGTGACATTACCTGTAAGTGCACTACTAATTGTGCTTGCTTGGTCAGGCATGTCTGCCTTTGAGAATTAATTAGATTATCAAGTCATTCGAGAAGTAAAAGTTGTGGGAGAGGACATTCTACACCAGTTGTGCATGGTGTATTGTAAGCTAAAAGGATATCCACCGTCCGTTCTCAAAAACCAATGTTGGAGATCAGCCATGCTATCGGACGACCTTTATTCGCCTTGTTACATCCAATCTCCACCGTCCATTCGATTATGGATGCTCCTATGGTGTACCATATAATATCATACAACGCTTTGCAATAGGAAAATTCTCTAACCCGTTTTGGGTTTAAAAAAATGAAAAGTTTACCAGGCATTTACTTAATAAGCCCTTATAGTGAACTGGAGCATGCTGTACATTTACTCCCTCTATTCGCTCAAACTAAAGTGCTATTTAGGAGAATTTTTCTAGTTTGAAAATTTGGGATCCCTTTTAGGATCAATGTTATCAAATTCACTTTGCTTTTGCTAAAGAGGCTAAAGCCTTCTGTTTTTCAAACATAAATCGAAGCGAAGAGAAGCATGGTGCTACTGCTTCGGTCAGGGTCTGCTTCGGCCGAAGTTTCGGTCAGAAAAGAAATACCTATACAAGAGTTACTTTTTAAAATTTTTAAATTTTTTTATTTTTTCATTATTTTTATATATTTTATAAAATATTTATATATATTAAATTTTAAAAAAAGTTTGAAGTCTTTTCCCAAATTGGCCGAAACATCGAATTGTGTCATTTTTTTTTACCAAACCGAAAAAGCCTTCGAAGAGAATTTGACAATTTGTATAGGATAACTAGGTGAATATTTCAATAAAATGCCTCAATTCACTATCTCAAAATGGGACAGTCTCTTCAACTTCAACTGTGTCATTATTCTTTGAGTTACAGATAACTTGCGCTTGAATTTTATTTTACGTTGTTTTTTAGAGGAAAATGTTTCTATAAGTGCGAAGCCCTAAACAATCAAATTAAAGCGCACATCAAAAATTTTAGGAGAAGAGGTCCTAGAAATATTCCAAAATAAACTCCCGGGGGAGCATATACTCTTTTGGTCATACGATACTCCTTAAAAAGTAAGTAGGCTCTCAAATGGCTTGTTGGCCACAAAACAAACAATGTTTATGAACTGGTGTCGAATTTGTGGGTAGAAATAGGCAGATGAGTAGTGGCCTACGGACGGCAAGCAACCAAGTGTATAATGATCAGAGTGGAGAAATCGTGGATGGTGATGACTGCATGGAGGAAAAAGAAGTGGATAATGGAGTGAATTGAACTAGTGTTGTTTGAGAGAGACCTAAAGTTGTGATGGGTGCAATATGACCAAGCGTTGCACCATCTGAGCTTTGGGGGTGGGGTGCACGTCTATGTCTGTCTCCCTCTCTTTCCGTCTCTCTTGTACCAAAGGGAGTTGGGCAAGAGCTGAGTAGGACACGTGAGGTCCACCTTGACCGAGGCTCGCTTAGGTCCTTAAAGGCCTTGCCTAGGCTTGGCTCGGCCAGACAGGGGCGAAGGGCTCCAGGTGGATGCCCTAGACCTACTTTGCCTAATGAAACTTATCAAGAAATAAAATATTTGGGCCGGGTCACCCTTGGCTGGGCTAGGCTGGCCATCACCCTTGGCATAGGCCCAGCCTAACTTGGGCACATCCATCAGGCCAAATTCTATTATGGTTAGGCTTGAAGGTGTTATTGGCTTGGCTGGGATGCCTAGTGTTAGGAAACTTGGCCGAGTTTTTCCAACTCGTCCAAGTAACTCGTGCTCGAACACTGGCCGAGCCCGAGTAGTCCCGATTTCATATTCCTCCCTTTGAGAGGTACCACGTTACTGTACAACTTGGACGATTTGTACACTTCCCAGCCGATTAGTGCACTAGTTGGCTATTTTTTCAAAAAATCGGGTGATTTTTACCTTGCTTTGGAAAAGTCTGTTGAAAGGATTTTGTACGCCCCGATAATAGTTTTGCAGGCTCAAGTCCATTATTGGAGCTTTTGCTCTTAGCAAGGCCGGGCGGGGAATCTCCACCATTTTGATGGAGAATTTTGTGTGAGTGAGGGTCTTAAGAGCCCCACGTACTGTGGTTTTCCAGCAGGCCAGCACCTCTCTCTCTCTCTCTCTCTCTCTTTCTTGCAGTCAGCCTATCTCTATCTCTATCTCTCTTTGCAGTTCTCTCTCAAGTTGAGATTGCTAGGTTCTCTCTGGTTTGGGGCAAGCAGCCCCAACCCCTCTCTCTCGGTTGGGTTGGGGTAGGTCTCTTGTCCCCAAGCCCTCTCTCTCCCCTTCGCAACCTTTCTCTCTCTCTCGTTTGGGGTAGGTCTCTTGCACCAACCCCTCTATCTCCCCTTCGAATCAAGCTGCCTCAACCTTCCTCCCTAATTTTAACATTTTTTACAAATTTCCCCTATGGATTTTTTAGCCCCATTTTTTTTTGCTTGGTACTAAAACTTGACCCAACTTGAGCTGAGTTACTCGGACTCGGGCCAAGATTGATTACTCAGTCGAATCACACTTTCTAACACCCTACGCGATAGTAGGACGAGTGATAGAATCGCTAAAAGGAGGATGTATTAATGCATCACGGGGAACATTTATACACTCTCTCCAGCTTAAATAACTGTGGGGTTTTGGTGCTTCGGTTAATGCATTTGTTTCTTTGCACTCCCCTCCAAAATCTATAGATGGATTTTGGATCCAAAATTTAGGTCAAACCAGTGATCTTAAAATCGGAATCGAACCAAAACGGTTAATTGGATATGGGCTCGGAAGCGGTTTAACTGTCCTAACCAATAAACCGGCCGATTCATTCGTTTTAACCGAGCAAGTCTTGGGCGGTTGAAAAAGTATTGAAAAATAAAAAAAGATAAAAAAAAAAAACTAAAATATGAAAATAATATAAAGAATGATTAAAACATAATACATTCAAATGGAGTTGAAAATTTATGAAAAAAATTCAAATGAAGAAAATTAATGAAAAAAATAGATTTTAACGAATCGATTTTTTAATTACAGTGAGTATTAATGAAAAAATCAATTTTTAATTTTTACCATAATGTAAAGAATATTAAAAATACATTACAAACCAAATTTCTTATTTTTTAAGAATTTATATGCATTTTTTTGAATTTTTTTAAAAATACCGGTCGATCACCAAAACCACCCAAAATCAGAACCCGCCATTGGCCGGTTCCGATCGAATCGGGCCGTTAGCGGTTAGATCGTTGATTTTTCTACCAATGGGTCAAACAAAACACTACGAGACTGTTTGGATTTTTGAAAATTAATTTCCCTGATAGTCTTCCTTAGAAATGAGGCATCTCGAATGAGTGGTTTACACTGGGAAGAGACAATTACTTGCAATTATCCGATGTGAAATCTGATAGCTTGGATGTGTCGCGAAATTCAGGAAAATTTCTCTTGAAATTTGAGCTTGGTTAATGGAAAAATATAAAATTTTCGTTTCTTCAACAACCAAAAAATGTTTTCTCTTTCTTGTGGCAGATTTTCTCTACGTCTCCGAAGTCATAGTTATCATAAAATCAAAGGGCAAGAACTAGTTTGAGCCCCTAAATTTAAGATAAATCTTAGGGATTATGAGATTAGAAGATTAGGAGAAATCTTGTGCTGTATTTTCTCTCTACCTCTTTGAAGTCGTGGTTATCCGATAAAATCAGGGGGGAACAACTAGTCTGATCTCCTAAATTTAGAAGAAATCTTAGGGATTATGAACTTACCCCAAAAAAAAAGACGGGGAGAGAGAGAGTTTAAAAAAAAAAATCATTTTATCCATGTAATGTAGAGAAAGGTAGCAGATCCACAAGAGAGAAAATTTTTTTGAAGAACCGAAAATTTTCGGTTATACAAAAACCAAAATTGGCACCATTTTCGATTGTTGAACAATAAAAAATACTTTGAATTCAGTTTTTCAACAACCGAAAATGGGTAAAATCGTCTTTTTTTTTTAAATTTCCGTTTTAACATGAAAAAGACAGACACGGTGGTAATAACAGAAACTATTCGATAGAGCCGTAATAACGGAAACTATAACAGATATGTATGTAATTTTTTCTAACCAAAATGTGAATGAAGGTGTCAACAAAGGTAAGAAGGAAAACGTACAAACATTAAAAAAAGAGGAGGAAGAAAATCTACACGGTTATGGTGAGTCAGCATACTCACCTATTACCGTGTGGTCCCTTGTCTATCAAACGTCCATCTCTAATATGGATGTTAAAAACTGTTTCATCTACTAAAAGTTAAAATGGATGGTGGAAGAAAAAGGAATTAGAAAAACAACATTTCCATTTTTCAGATTTTTTTTCTCCAAATTTAGACCATTGTCATGGTTGAGATTATTGAACCCTAAAATTTTGGATCGAAATTCATCTTTGAGATGTATTTCGGAGGGGGACGGCACAAGAATAGGTCAGTCTGCCAACTCACCAAAGATTCTTCTTTAACTAGTTATGCAAAGGAAAAACTTATATAAGGTGTCAACTTTGTGCATGCACATAAAAACCCCACCAGAAAATGTTGTTATGATGTAGGAAAACCTTTGAATTGGTCATCTCGAGCTTGACATGTATGTGTAAGAAGAAATGACTTCGAGTCTTAAAAGTAGTACTTCTTGTAGCACATCATCTGTCTATTTTCAAGTGTTTATAAATTTGCACGATTTGTTTCATTTTTGTAGCTTTAAACTTTATAAATATAGATGAAAATAGATTTTCACGCAATCATAGGGAAAGGGGTTTCTAGTACAAAAAATGCATCTTCCAGCATGGTTTGGGGGTGCACCTTTCTTTGATTGTAAGGTTTATGCTATATATAAAGTAGGAAATGCATACAATAAGACCATTTACTATTTAGTGTAAGGAGATCGCATTCATTGTTGACCGTTAGATGTGAAATTGGGTAATTGGTGATGTCATTAGCTTGGTACAAAGTCCAAAAATAAAATTCCTAAAATGTTGTGATACACTTTAATCTTTCAAGTTTCACATCCAATAACTAAGAATAATTATGACCTCCTTGTAATCAAAGTGGTCTTATAGTGTACAATCTCTACAAAACTAGGATGTTAACATAAGACTTAGGCTTCACATAAAAAGTAAAGTTGCACGACAGTATTGCATTGGAAAATGTACTTCCACCACAGAAAAACCTCTGTGATTGCATGGAAACCCCTATGATTGCTTGGAAAATAATTTTCGCCATGACATTCGAAACTTAAAAATAACATAGATCTAGTAGATCTGTAGACACTCGAAAGTTGGTCTGCTCAAAATTATAATTTCCTTCTCTATCAAACAAAATAATTGTTGGATTTGGCGTTATCTAAAATCACCCACATAAAAAAAATCACATGTTATGTGGGATTGGGATATTCCCATAAGGATTAGGACTCTTGGATATATCTTTTGGTCTTTTGAGATATGTGTCATATCAATATGAAGTTTTCGATTTAGTATGGATTCTTAACTTTATATATTTGATATGAAAGTGTAGAGAATTTGTGTGCCCTATTTAGGTCACCATATGAGAAAGGTGGTTTTCGTCTAGAGAGAGAGAGCGGGGCTGGGCATCCTGTACATAAGATGCAAGGTTTCCTCTTAGAGAGAACATATCTTCCTATAGAGAGAAACATTGTGATGATGCCTCTTGTAAACTCCCGAATATTGAGAGGCCTGTTTCTTGTAGAGAAGTGGTTCTCATAAAGATTTTGGGTTGTTTTCACTTTTAGTTAGAGAGAAAGTCAGTTTTTCGTTGCTCTCGCGTCTCTATTTAGTGTTCTTAGTAATGGTTATCAGAAGCAAAGTGAACCAAGGGAGAGTAGTTTAAAAATGTTTGCTCGACTATGTTTTTATCGAGGTTTGTTCCAAAATATTTGTTGTAACTTTCATTGGTATAATATATTTCAGTTTGCTGTGCCCCTGGATGTAGCTATTATGGGTAAATCACGTAAATATTTATGTTCTTGTAGTATGTATTTCATGCTTTATTTCCCGTGCTTTATTTGCCAAAAATCAACCAATTAGGTTTAGAGCTTCCGCACACAACAAGTATTAACTTGAATTTCAAAAGAGATTTCCATCACTCGTCTACTCCACGCGTGCCCTCATAGATGCTTACCTTAGCAACACATTAGTCAAGTCTAAGCATAATTTGAACTTTTGTAATAGAGCTGGCTTTGTTAACATATCTACAACGTTCTTCTTGGTGTCAATATTTAATAACAAGATATCACCTTCAACTGTTATCTCATGAATAAAATGATATCTGACATCAATATTCTTCATCTTTACGTGATATACCTGGTTCTTTGCCAAATATATTGCACTCTGACTGTCGCAATATTCTGCTTCAGTCATAGACAAGACAACTATGGTTTGTAGCATCGACCTCCAACTGATTGGAGCTCCTGCAAGTGTAAACACATTACCTGTAGTAGATCTTCTACAGCCTAAATCACCAGCAAAGTTAGCATCAACATTACCAATAACTTTGTCACCAAACTTGTTATCTCTATCAAACATCAAACCCACATCTGATGTACCCCTTTGGTAACATAGAATCCATTTTACCGCATGCCAATGCTTGTTTACTAGATTAACCATATACTTGTTAACAACACTAACGACATAAAAAATATCTGGTCGAGTGCAAACCATTGCATACATAAGGCTTCCAACTGCACTTGCATAGGGAACACATGACATGTATTTCTTTTTAACTTCTGAACTTGAAGATAATGCTATCAACAATCTGAAATGTGCAACAAGAGGAGTACCCACGGGCTTTGAATTTTTCATCCCGAATTGAGCGATGACTTTCTCAATGTACTCCTTCTAAGATAGTCACATTTTACCTAACTTTTGATTTCTACGTATCTCCATGCCCAAAATTTTCTTTTTTGAACTTAAATCTTTCATATCAAATTTTCTGGCAAGTTGAGTCTTCAATTTACTGATTTCTAAATAATTCTTCGCAGCAATAAGCATATCATCCACATAAAGCAATAAATAGATGAACGAACTATTAATAAATCTCTTAAAATAGACACAATTGTCATACTTACTTCTGACATACCCATGTCCAGTCATGAATATATCAAAACGTTTGTACCACTGCCTAGGAGATTGCTTTAGGTTGTATAACGACTTCTTTAATTTGCAGACATGGCCATCATTTTGTTTAATAACAAACCTTTATGACTGAGTCATATAAATTTGTTATTCTAACTCTTCATGAAGGAATGCAGTCTTGACATCAAGCTGCTCTAACTCCAACTATGGCTTGTAAAACCCGAATAGAAGTGTGTTTTACGACTGGAGAGAAGATCTCATTATAGTCAACACATTCTTTTTGTGGATAGCCTTTTGCAACCAAACATGCCTTAAATCGATGACTATCAGTCTCAGGTGACCCATCTTTCTTCTTATAAACCTATTTACAACCAATGACTGTCTTGCCTTTAGGCAACTTCATGAGATCTCAACTATGACTTTTCTGAAGAGATTTCATTTCTTCATCCATGGCTTCACTCTATTTGCTACTGACATTATCATGTGTAGCTTCCTTAAATGTGGATGGCTCTTGGCTTGTGACAGCCAATGCATAAGCTACCATGTTCTCATAATTATACCGCACCAATGACTCTTTTATTCTCTTTCCATTTTCAAGTTGAGGAAGACCGCACCACTGACTTTTTTATTCTCTTTCCCTTTTTAAGTTGAGGCTCTTCCTCAAGTGAAGTAGGCTCAATGACATCATCATAATCAACATCTTCCTCCACCCTCTCACAGGGAATTTTTGGCATATATTTTGGAGTATTTTATGGAGTTGTCAACTCCACCTCAACTGCATCACTATTGTTGTAATTTTCTTTTTAGCACCCTGTTGAATGTGTTTTAACATGGCAAACTCATCAAACTTAACATCACAGCTGACAATAAACTTAGACGACTTAGGATCTGGGCACCACATTCTGTAGCCCTTAACCCCATCCGCATAACCAAGAAAATATACTTCTTTGATCTGAGACTCAACTTATCATCCTTTATATGAACATAAGCAGTACAACAATTTTTTTTAAATGAGAATAAACAACAAGTTTTCTGGACCATACCTCTTGTGGTGTTTTGAAGTCTATTACTATAGATGGTCACCTGTTGACGAGGTAACACATCGTATTGACCGTCTCAGCCCAAAAATCCTTTGACAAACCAACATTAATCAACATACTGTAGGCCTTCTCTAGAAGTATCCTGTTCATGCGCTCAACAACTCTATTATGTTGTGGCGTTTTTAGAGTGGTGAAGTGACGAACAATTCTTTCGCTCTTGCAAAAATTTACAAACTCCTATGAAGTGTACTTTCCACCATTATTAGTCCTCATGCACTTGACCTTCTTTCCGTTCTGTCTTTCGATCATGGCTTTCTAATGCTTGAATGTATTAAATATATCTGCCTTTTTCTTCAATGTGTAAATTTACACTTTCTTTGAGAAATCATCTATGAAGGAAACAAAGTATAGAGATCCACCTTTTGAGACAACTGAAGCAGGACCCCATACATCTGAATGAATATAGTCAAAAGTGCCTTTTGTGGTATGTTCTGATGTGTGAAACTGCACCTTACACTGCTTATGATAGACACAGTGCTCACAGAAGTCCAACTTGTACGTTTTTATGCCATTGATAAATTGGTGTTTGCTTCCGCCAAAGCTCTCTCACCCATGTGGCCTAATCGCATATGCCATGACTGAGTCAAGTCAGAATCACCATCATCAAATACAGAAACTACTGCTCTATTTGTGATAGTATTTCCAAGCAGCACATATAAATTTGGTTTGATCTTCTTGCCTTTCATCATTACAGCCAGAGCACCCTTAATAATCTTCAGAACTGTACATTCTCCAACAAATTTGCAGCCATTGGAGTCCAAAGCACCCAAAGAGATAAGGTTCTTCTTCAAATCTAGAACATGTCTAACATAGGTTAAAGTTCTCACAACTCCATCATACATTTCGATAATAATTGTCCAAACACTAATGGTTTTACAACTTGCATCGTTCCCCATCAAAACTGATCCACCATCAATGCTCTTGTATGTAGTGAACCAACCCTGATGAGGGCACATGTGATAGGAACATCATGAATCAAGAACCCATGAGTCTTTAGAGCTGTCAGAACTTGTTGAAATTGACATCACATTATCTGTTTCACTTACTGTGCTTCCATCAACAGTAACTTCCTACTTTTTTTTATTTTTTATTTCTATTCCATTTGTGAGTCAATTTAGGAAGCTTTGAATCATGGACGGCACAACAATTTGAAAATCCATTTCCCCCATAACCCTTTTGACTTGTAAAACTTAAACTCATTTATGATACAATTATTTTGAGTCTTGACTTCAGTTGGGTTCACCTCTTAATGACCCAGGTATGGACTTTATGTATAATCCTACGTTTATAAATTAAGAACTTGAGAGAGAGGTTTCATGATCCTATCTCTAAGCCTTAAAGAGTTACGTAGTCAATACTTCCTTTTGGGAGCAGGTATAGTGGTTAGCATATATACCCCACTCCTGAGATTGAGAGAGAAACCGCACTTATGGGCTGCTGGACCTATTCTTGAAGACCATGTTACCTACTTACTGATCAAACTTGTAGATAAAGTCAGAAACTTAAGGGCCGAAGTCCAAAGTTTAAAGTACATGCCTTTGCATTCGTCACTTACTAAGCAGCTTCTTATATTCCTTTTGTTCATTTGGTGTGGTCAATTTATGACGCTTTGATTCATGAGAGAGAGAGATAGAGAGAGAGAGAGATACCCTTTTATGTCAACAGGGAGATAATTGGCATATAGTTTTGTTTGATTAGATTAGGCGAAGATTAAAAAAACACATTTGGGTCATCATTCTTTTGACCTCGTAACTAAAATGCATTTATAGATCTGTTTTGACTTTGGTTTTATGAAATGGAGATCTTGGTGACCAACATATTGCCTTTTGATAAAGAAAAGTATTTTGTGGGACTAGGGGCTGGGGTCGTTGTGGTAGGACCCACACTTTAGTTACACGTTGTGGTTTTTATTTTCGTTATTGGCATCATTCCCATTAAGATTTGTAAAAGCTAACTCTTAAACTGTTTGAAAAAACGGTTAGGGGTTTATCTTCCGGCACTACTACCTTAACATAATAAAAAACTAATTCCTAAACTATTTGAAAAATAGGTACGTATTAGACTTATTAAAAAGCGCAACCTATTGTTGGGAATTTTATCTATATATATTTATGCATTTTTTTCTATTGATATACATAAAAAATACATTAAAAATCTCCTTTCATCAGTATGGGTTTGTCTTCCCCATTGCATTACCAAAAAAAAAAAAAAGTGTTTTGTGAGTTGGACACTCGTATCTATTTTGGTTTTCGATGGAGCTAATACTCAGCTGTTAAGTAAGTAGTGCTTCATATCTATGAATTTGAAAATTTAAAAACAAATGTAAATTTGTTGATATTTGAGAGTTGAAATTACCTGAGCAAGCTTAGAAAACAGACCACCTTTAAGGATAAAAGTTTGTTATTTTAAATTCATGATCATGGTGAGCTAGACGACAGACATGTAAAATTTTGGATCCAAAAAATCTATTACTGATATGGATCTTTCGAGGGTACACTCATTGTAACAGGTGATGCCTAAACCCTACAATTCTAAATTAATGGTTTCTTTCAAAGGGTGAAGTTTATATAAGGCGTCACCAATCAATGTAAGACACGTTCAAATTCTATCAAAAGAGGCACCACAAACTTTACGATGACCTGAGAATCTATTTTCTTTCCTAATTATGAAATTTAAAGCTTCAAAATGAACTATTCAAATACACATTAAAACCCTTTTTCTTTTGTATCTATGCATCTTGAGGTTGAGATGATCGGTTTTCAAACAATGAGATAGCTTTTTTTTTGGTAAATCTTTGATTTGCGCCTTGCTTCTACATACCTTTTACAAACTTAAATCCTAATTTAATATAAAATTGCATCATCATGTATCCTAATAAAATTATAATAAAATTGATGGTATATTAGCAAATTTCGCGTCGAGTCCTTCATAACATTGAGGTTGGTATGAAGTCAATCGGAGGAGAGAAAAAGAGAGAGATGGGGGGCATTTTTGTCATTTTATAAAGATAGTGACTCACTCAACGTTGGAAAATTTCCATATTGAATGGCCTGCCAAAAGATGAGAACACAATGGAGAGCAGGGTCCTGGGTCAAAGCCCCTAGCCAAGAGGAGAGAGCCTAGGGGCCGCCTAAAAAAATAAAGTTTCATGCTCAAGAGATGCATTTCTACCTTCTATAAATACATATCTCAATCTTCTCTTCTCAAATTCAAGGAAAATAAGACCAATACCAGTAAGATTCTCTCTCTCTCTCTTTTTATATATATATATATATATCCAGTAGGCTGTTCAGTGCCATCAACCTTTTTCTCAGTCTATACTGAGAGAAAAATATGGGTTCTAGCTCTGGCGCCATTACTTCTGATGCCCATATAGCAACAGTGTTGATGATAGCCTTGTTTAGCAGTAGCATGATGTTATTGTGTAAGGGGGAACACCTCAGCTCCAACTTCTATGACTCCTCATGCCCCAATGCCTTGTCCACAATTCGGATTGCCATTCGGACCGCAATATCGGCAAAGAGGCGCATGGGAGCCTCTCTCATCTGCCTCCACTTTCACGACTGCTTTGTTAATGCAAGTTCTTTCTCTCTACCAGCTATGGTCTCTACTGTTTATCTTTGAACTAGCTTTATGTCAGTTCTAATACAAATATAATTTTTATGTATCTAGGACTAGTATGAGCTGACAATAATATCACATATTGATTACAACTTGACATGAACAAGTGAGGCTAGTTATGACATTGTTGTCGGCTGACTTATAGCTGTCAAACCTAAATTAGACGACTTTTAGTCCCAAAAAAAAATAAAAATTACATGGGTATGGGTACATGTAGTAAGGTGTCCCTCAATTTATCTATCTCATTCCATACGTTTTTAAGTGCTTAAAAATGCGGTGATGTTATATCCCTATGCATGTTTATGTGCATGTGCAGGGGTGTGACGCATCGGTGCTCTTGGACTCGACTTCATCTTTCGAGAGCGAGCAGAATGCAATTCAGAATGTGGAATCTACTAGGGGATTCAAAGCAATTGAAAATGCCAAGTTGCGAGTCGAAAGCAAGTGCCCTGGAGTGGTCTCTTGCGCAGATATCCTCGCAGTTGCAGCTAGAGATGCTTCTGTCGCTGTCCTTGGGCTATACTTTCCTCTTAAAGCTCTTTTTTACAATAGTTAGTTTGTAGAGTATCTTATTTTAGAAAAAAAAAGAGCCGAGCAAATACTTGAATACCTTAATAGTTCATGGATGTGGTCTAGAAATTCAAATATCAAGAACTTGTCAATTCTTTCAAATTACTCACCTCCCTTGCTTTTAAAAGTGTTCAAAACATGCTTATGAAATCTTGCCAACAAACGATGAAGGCTATTGATTTGAACAAATCATAAGCATTGAGCATTTTATTCTAATATTTGAAGCTTTTAGACCAGCTTACATGATCTATGCTGATGTTCAGGTTCTTAGCTAACGATTTTCCTTTCACTTTCTACAGTTGTGATTTCGTCCTACGCATAGATCTCAATAACTTTTAGAATTTCACGTTTTGATTTCCTTAAAATGAAGAACAGTTGTAGAGACTAAAAACTGATAAGGAAATGAATCTCGCTGAAGATGGGAGGTCCATCTTGGACAGTGAAACTAGGGCGAAGAGACTCTGCAACCGCAAGCAAGAGTGATGCGGAGAGAGAACTCCCTCTATTCACTGCTCCCTTGGATGTCCTCATCTGTCTTTTCGGCAGAAAGGGACTCAGTGCCAAAGACATGGTGGCTCTCTCTGGTGCACACACCATAGGCCAAGCCCAGTGCTTCATATTCAGAGACAGAGCATACAACCACACCAACATCGACTCCGGCTTTGCTAGCAAAAAGACGTGGTCGCTGCCCTTTAAATGGCGGGGACTCGAACCTCGCACCTCTCGACCTTGTTACTCCCACCAGCTTTGACAACAACTACTTCAAGATTTTGATGCGGAAGAAGGGTTTGCTGGAATCAGATCAAGTGTTGTTTAATGGTGGATCAACTGATGACATAGTGAGGTCTTATAGTAACAGTCGAAGCGCCTTCTACTCGGACTTTGCGGCGGCTATGGTGAAGATGGGGGACATTGAACCTCTTACTGGATCAGCAGGGCAGATCAGGGCAAGGTGCTCAGTGCCCAATTGACTGGTGCAAGTGCCATAACCAATGCTAGCAATGGAAAGTTCAATTGGTATTGGAAACTAAGTTCTTTTTCTTTTTTATATTCAATTCATTCTTAAGAGGGATTGTGATTTATGTTAATAAGTTGTTCATTTGTAGTGGAAGGGACTTTGCAATTGTATAGTATTGAGGCCTATGTGCTTCTCATTGATGTAAATGTGTGCTTGGTTAATTTTATGAAATTGGTTCCTTGCAAATGTTGTTCCAAATAATTAATGCACTTGCTATTCTCTTGGAGAGATCAGAATCATCTTTTATGAACTTTTGTAGTGTGAACTAGATCAAATTTACCTCATAAAAATAATTCAATTCAAATGAAATTGTTCTATAAAAGAGATGTGCTATTGATCTTCTAATTCGGTGAAGAGAGAAACCTTTTGTACTGATATTTAACGAATTTTAACCGACTACATTAGACAGAGTTAAAATAGAAGAAAAAATTAGTCCCACATTGAAGAGAAAAGGAAGAGAGTGGGTATGAGGGTAGTACAAAGAAGAGAGAATGCATACATACCTGGGCGGGTCAATCGATGAACAAGAAGGCTCATGGCCTAGAGGGACTGCTTCCATTGCACCAGGGAGGTGGGTCACTATAGCTAGCATCTCCCCGAGGGGGGGACTGCACGTCATAATTTGTGGCTGGTGGGTACGCATTCGCGCGTCCCCCACCAATACTTGGTTGTCAAACTCTTTTAAGGGATGTATGATCAAAATTTTCCCACCAATAATAAATTGTCAAAGATGATGGTATGACTAAAACTTAAAATTATCAATAATTGAAATTTAAGGGTAGTATGACTAAAATTTTGAGAATATTTTTGTAAATCTCACTTAAAATTTGTTATCATCATGCATTTTTTCGATTAATTGGGTTTGGCTACTCTCATTTAAAATTTGTAATTTTAAAAATATCCTTAAATATTTTAAGGATGAAGTTTTTATAAGGCCTAGGCTCTATGAAAATAAACTAAAGCCTCACCTCAAATCCTTGTATAGAAAGCACTTTTGGTAATAAAATTTTTCATGATGGCTATAAAATCAATTTCTAACACTAACCATAAATTTTAAAAGCACTTTTGGTAATAAATTTTTTCATGATGGCTCTAAAATCAATTTGTAACACCAACCATAAAATTTGAAACTCATATAATAGTATCAATCTTGTGGATCTATGAACACTTATTTTAGGGCAAAATGGATTGTCTAGACAATTATTTTGACAGGGAAGCAGCCCTATCAACCATTTTCTGTTTTTGAATATCACGAGTACACTCCTTTTGTCTTTTTTTTTTTTTCTTCCTATTTAACCCTTACTTCGAATATTGAAACGGCTATTTGCCCATCTTATGTTCGTCTAACAATAAAAAGGGGAAAAATAAAACTTTTATATTCATTCACTATTATGAACATATATATAAAACACAAGATTACTTGTGTAGCAAGATGGGGTACAATCTAACTTGCATAGCAAGATAGAGTTCCACAATATACACGGCCTCACATTTTGTAACCGGGTGCAGTTGGCATACGGATGCATCCCGTAAGTGTAGAGGTAGGGTGTACTTTCAAATTTTATCATGGTATATAATTTTGATGTAAAATGTTATTAGGATTATCTCAAAATTTATTTTTATATCTAATTATAAAATTTTAAATTTTAAATTTTAAAAATGGTTAAAATCAAGTAGATCTATAAACATATGAAAATCTTGAAAATAGACGGTGTAGATAATATGTTGTAAAATGCATTTATGAGATTTAAATCTTCTTATTTTTCATAGTCATACGTCTCAATGTCGAGATGATCAAGCAAAGGGTTTTTCAACATTAAAACGACTTTTTTCGAATGGATTTTTGAGAGGCATCCGTAGTTCTACATTATAAGGTAGCATCTTATATAAACTTTTCCCATACATGATAGACCTATTGTATATGGTTATACACTACACTATTGTATATGGTTATACACTACACTAACTATAGATGATACTATGCACTAAATAATACCATATCTTCAACAATCTCTACAGTGCTTTTTTATAAGCGAATGTTTATTTTTACGGTACTTAGTTGTAAATTTAGCTGGGAAAATACTCAAGACCCTCAAATCACTCAATGATTGTTCGAACTATTTACTAAATTTAAGACCCAGTTAACAATAGTTCTAACTAGAGATCAGATAATACCTCAGACATATGGTCCCTCCAGTAGACATTTTATGGGAAAAAGATGTATAGCCCCTCCATAATTGTTATCCCCAATGAGTCTTTACATCCATAAAATATTTATTGACTTTTTTCAAGTTAAAAGAAAAAGATGTTTAACTACTTTCTTACTTTTTTTTTCTTTTTTCTATTAACCCCATGATTTAAATAGAATTTTTATTACATAAGAATAATATATGAGAGCTCAAGGGAGCTTGAGAGAGAGAGAGACGAAGGGGTTCATGGGTGAGGGAGTCAAAAAAAAAGGCAAGGATGACAAGCATGTTAGAACAAATAAAAAGGATAAATGTAGCAATTTATAGAATAAAAAATATGCAGCGCGCGTTAGACGTCCTTTGTTTATCTTAGGGGGTCCATAGACTTTCCATCGACATTAAGGTTTTTATTTGAGATTATAATCATAGAGACGGGGATCAGCCTTGAGAAAGACTTTATTCATTTGTATTTTTTTATGTGACTAAAAAAGAGATGCCCATATATTAAACTCTTAAACTGTTTACACACTCAAGTTGCAATTTTTAGTCTTAGTATTTTTTAATTTTCTAAAATATAAACCAAATTTTAGGATAAAAGAGAAATATTTCTATATTTTTCCTACTCCATAGAAGATATATACACCCCACACCATCTAGACGTCAAATTTAGATCAAGTGAGCCACTAACCGTTTGATCTAGATCCGACGCCTCAGAGTATTTTATTTTTAGTTTTTTTTACAAATTATATGAATATGTAATTTAGTATGTGTCATCATATCAATGGGACGCACCTAAAACAACTATTAAATTTTTTTTTGATAAAATACCATGACCAAAATACCCGTGATACTTTCAAGGGAATTTAGATATTTTATTTTATTGAGAATATTTTTTTTAAAAATTATTTAATGGTGCGAGTTGAAGAGAGGAGTGGACGCTAAAAAATTAATGTCAAAATATTTTATAGAAAAAATTAAAAATAAAATAGTATAAAGACGTGATATTGTGATTAGAATTATCTCAACCCTTTATTCAGAATAGACGGTTGGATAAGGAGAAATATAAAAATTTTATGCCGTAAAGAAAGCATAAAAAGCTTGCCCCGAAAAAAATACTCCGAGGGCCAAATTAGTAAGTACATCGTGTGCTCCGGCGAAATCAAGCATACCCACCAAATAAAATAAGCCCTGAAATCATAGAACATACATCATTTTACACATGCAGCTTGTGAATGAATTCGTTATCTTCCTTGGTTTTCCTTTCATGTAACATTCTAGTCAATCTATGACTCCTCGATTCATAAAGGGCCAAAGCAACAATAGGTAGTTTTAAATTGCACTTTGAATCATAAGAGGACAAAAGCAGTACGACCCAGATGCATATTATCATCCTAAAAGATATTTTCTTTGGAGTATACTGTCTATTTATTCCCTCAGGTAAAACCCTACCCTGGGATTAATTTTAAGACCTCAAAATTTGAGGTTGTAACCTCTTTAACAAATAGAATACCATTAATGAAAAAAAAAAATTCCTAAGTGCACACTTTAAGTACGTGAAAAAAATATTGTCTCAAGATTGAATATAAATCATCTAATTTTTAAAGAGTGAGATCTAAGTATTAGAAAACTCAAATTTTAATTTTTTATTAAAAATAATTATCTAATAATTCTAAAGCGGTTACTAAAAATTTCAGATTAAAAAGAAATCGTAAGTTGAACGAGGGAGTAGGAGCAAACTATGCTCCCAAGAGCGCATCATATACATGCTCCGCCATAATTGTCCAAGTCCAAAGAGAGCGATGCAATTTTATGTGAAATGAGAGAAATGCAAATTATTTCGTCATTTCCAATGGGAATTTGACTGACTCAAAGGTCGAACATTTTGAGGTCTAAAAGAACTCATCACATGAAGGGAACACGTTGTACAGCTGTGGTCCATGTTATGGGCCGCACCCAAAAGAAGAGAGAGAGAGAGAGAGAGAGAGAGAGAGAGAGAGGAGGGGACCTACCACGCTAGTGACGCCGTAACGTAAAGTAGTAGTTCGTTACTTACTTTAACCGTAAACCGTACCCCAATCGACCTACCTCGTCGTA
>NW_006499435.1:2695845-2708619 GCF_000471905.2 Amborella trichopoda
CCCTATCTGCCTCATGGCCAGGATAATTTTTTGATTTTTTTTAATATCATAGAGTTTTTTTTAATTTTTTTTTTTGATTATACAAATATAAAAGTGCTCGTGGATTACGACTGTGATCAAATCACTAAATTAAAAGAAATGATCAATTTTAGATCTTTAAGAACCAAATTATGAGCTTTTTGTTCAATTTATAAAATTTGCAATCCAAGTAGGTACAAATGTAACAACAAAAAATATCTACGGATATGTTAAATAACATAAATTTAAAAAGATATATGCATAATTGTTTTTTATTTTTAATTTAGTAGATCTCTATTTTAATAGATACCACTTGCCCTATCATTAACTATAGCTTTATCACATGGAATTGTCTGCAAAGATACTATTTACTTTGTGTAGAAAGATGTCATAATCATTCTTTTTTTATAGATTTCAAAATGAGTGGTTGAAAAAGTGTCATTGATTTGACACAAAGTTCAAGACAAAATTTTCTCGTTGTGACACACTCCAAGGGAATAATTGTGATTTCTTTGTACAAAAGGTAAATGCTAGACAATCCACTATAAAATGGATGCACATAAATAATGTGATATAAGAATTTTATTTATTTTTTAATTAATAATGCTAATCCATGCTTGAAAACTTTGGATCGGCAAAATTTGAGGCCCTAAATACTGGTAGATTAGGCATTACATGAAGGAGTCAATAAACGATGAGTTCCTAGCACATAACGTTTTAACTTTACTTGCATCCTTCCCATTTGTAAGTGGGGAATGGAATTATAAAATTTTTCACGTAGACCCTCTTGAGCATAGGTCTACACTGGAGTATTTTTAGGATCATAAGTTCATCTTTCAGCCTAAGCGTCAGCCTCGAAAAAAAAAAAAAAGTGTATTTTTTTTATTGAGTAATGATTATGTAGGCCCTCTCCCATAGGTGTGAGATTTGATTTTTTTGGAGAATTATTCCAAATTTAATTGTGATTCTTTGAGGTCCTTCACACATGGGTGGAAGAGGGTCCTATAGGATCATTTCTCTTTTCTTATTTGTATTTTTATTTGTGTGAAAAAATAGTATTTTGAAATTGGATGGAGACCTATCCAATTTTTGAACGATATGATCTATGTGTTTAAAAACATAGCATCCAAATTTTATTTATTTTTATTAAAAATAGGATCTCTTTCTTCTAAGGCCTAGGCTATGCAAAAAACAATGTAAAGCCTCTCTTCGAATTCTCGTCCAAAAAGCATGGTATTGGAAATAACAAAGATGGCTCTAAATTCAATTTCCAACATTGATTATGGAATTTGAGGCTCACAAAATAGTATAAATCTTGTTAATAAATGAACATTTATTTTTAGGGCGAAATGGATATTTCATATAATGTGTTTCAATATATGTTTTTTTAGGGCTTAAAACCTTATTTTTTTTACAATCATAGTTGTTAACGCTGAGATGATAGATTTGAAGGTTTTTTAACACTAGACCTATAATTTTGGGTGAGTTAGGTAAGGCTATGGTCGTTTCAAAACATTTTCCTTTAAGATATTTATTTGGTAATTGTTGCTCAAATGAGAGAGAAATGCCAATGACTTTGCTGGATAAATGATATGGACTTAGGATAAATGTCAATGAGAACACGTATGGATTTTAAAGAAAAGTACACAATAAAATTATTTATTTTTGAAAAATGTTTATATAAGATTGCAACTTTATATTGTAGAAGTATGGTGCATCTTAAAAGTCTACTAAAAAAAAGCTTTTCGAAGTTGGAAATCTCTCTAATCAATCATCTCGACCTCAAGATATATGGAAGTAAAACAAAAAAAAAATTCAAGTCCAAAAAGTAATGCATCTTGTAACATGTTATTTGGGCTGTCTATTTTTTAAATTTTCAAGGATTTATAGATCGGCTTGATCTTTACCATTTTTGAAATTTTCAATTTTATAACTAGGGTCGAATATAAATTTTAAAGCCATCATATGATTTCAGACATTGATACTAAATCAAAGACAAATTTCAAATGCACGCAGTGGCAACCCTATGTAAACCTCACCCCTTATTTTTTGCACAAAAAGTTTACAATCACTCTCACCCGTTGGATATATATTCCAGCAGTTGGAGAAGTGCATTGACCGTACCAAAGATAAATGATCTTACAATATATAAATGATTCCAAATTTACCAACTATTTTAGATTTTTCGTCTTACACAACAAGCTGTTGTATGTTCAAATGAAAAAAGTTTATATAGTGATTCTTATATTGTAGATGTAAGGTGCACCTCAATAATCCAGTACAAAACAATTTTATGAAGCTGGAAAACCTCCTCATCGATCATGTTGATCTCAAGATATATAGATATAAAAAGAAAAAAAAATTCAATGTCAAAAAAGATTGCATCTTGTAACAGCTTATTTCGACTGTTTATTTTCAAAATTTTAAATACGTATAGATCTACTCGATTTGTATCGTTTTTTAAATTTTTAATTTTATAACTAGGATCTAATATGCGCATAGCGTGAAGTCACACGAGATAAGGGCATTTTGGTTATTTTAAAAAAGTCTGACTCATTCAAAGTTGGAGTCTAAGAGCCTACCACAGGGGAACACGTTTTATGGCAGGCTAGGGCCCCGCGGCCAAAAGACGACAAAGAGAACCTTAAAATGAAAAGAGAGCGGTGGAAGAGCGAGAACCATAAGAAAAAGGGGAACTTTAAGTAACCTATGCAACTTACTTCCAACGAAGTTTTTTTTTTTAAAATTTTACTTCAAAATTTATTTTTCTAACAAATATCTTAAAATACAAAAAAAGAAAAAAAACATATTTTTGATAGATTTTTTTTATGCATAAAAAATTAATTTTGGTCGGATATTTACGTGGGTTTACGCACAGTACTAAAAACTACATGTAATGCCTGATTGCCATGTACCAATTGTTGGACCATGTTAAACTAAAAAAAGTGTCGGACTGCTCTTTAACATTACTGTACCGCACTTGGACCTGTTGCCATACCGTGTGGACTTGTTGCTGTATCGCATGGGGCTATTGCCAGACCGCTCTTTGGTAGTGCTGGATTGCATGGGCCTATTGCCGGGAAGTTTTTTATCAATGCCGAACCGCTTTGGGATATTGCCCGACCGTTTGTTTATATTGCTAGAACGCCTTTTTGTTTGTTGTGGGAAAAGTTAAGTAGTCGGTGTTAGGGGAAAGAGAGGGTATTTTGGTCCTAAAAGCTATAACTTTTTGCTTGGGGGTATTTGCTAGAAATAGATCTTTTGAGGTAAATATTGCAGCAGTGTTTTGCTTGGGGTAGGTTGTGAAGAAAGTTGGTTGACAAGGGATTCTTGTAATTATTTCCATAAAGAGAGCGAGAGGGGTTGGAGAGAGCCTCAAAATTGAAAGATTCAACTTTTCCTTGAGTAAAAGACCTTGCCAGCAAGAAAGTCGTCTAATGGAGCTCCGACTATCTGTGTTTTATTGAACTGAAAGGTCTTTCTTGTCTCTATAGATACATATATTGTCCTTCATCTCTTCTCATCACTTAGAACAACAAGAATACCACAAAAGTCTCTCTCTCTCTCTATCACCCTTAAGATTTTTACCTCTGTTTCTCTCTCTAGTTTTCTTGTGCATTCAAGGCGCCCTACACATTTGCATTCCAGGAGCCACTCTCTCTCTTTAAGAGGCTTCTTTAATCCTCTCGTTCTCGATCCTGTTCTATCAAGAAAAGAGATTGGCTCTTGCTCTACTGCCCATATAGCCACATTGTTGACGATAGTGCTAGCAGTAGAAGCATGCTGTTACTATGTGAAGGGCAACAGCTGAGCACCAACCTCTATGATTCGAGCTGCCCCGATGCGCTCTCCACCATCCGCACTGCCATTCGCACTGCGATTTCGGCGGAGAGGCGCATGGGAGCCTCCCTTATTCATCTCCACTTCCATGATTGCTTTGTCAATGTGAGTTCTTGATCTTTCTGTTTAACAATTCTCATCTACCTATCTATTCATCTATGAGTCTGAATTCTTTTTTGCTATTTATCAAGCTTGGTCTATCGTATGAATGTGTGTGATCTTAGATGTAACTGTGGATATCTATATGCAGGGGTGCGATGCATCGCTGCTGTTGGACTCGACTTCCTCTTTCGAGAGCGAACAGAATGCCATTCAGAACATTGACTCTGCTAGAGGCTACCATGTCATCGAAAACGCAATGTCGAGAGTGGAAAGCATATGCCCAGGCGTGGTCTCCTGCTCCGACATCCTTGCAGTTGCAGCTAGAGACTCTTCTGTAGCGGTAAACATATCCAAACAGACCAGTTCATCACGGTTCATGAGTGTGGTTCACAAATTTCAAAAGGAAAAGGAAAAGTATACGTTTAGACTATTTGGCGGTTAGAATCAATCTCGGCTATTAGGCGCAAAATTAGGTAGTTGTAGGTATCCTATTAGCTATGCTCAAAATTCAAAATAAACCTTTCGAACTTTACTTTGTGACAAGCCTCAAACTAAGATTTCACATCCAACAACTATAGATATTGTGGGCTCATTGTACAAATGATAAATGGTTTTATGGTGCCAATTTAAAACATAAAGAACCTGTTCGTTTTTTTTCTAAATGCCTGCTTCCCAATTTAAAAAGTTGACGACACGTCTTCAACCAAACTTGGAGGTAAAACATCTATCTAAAATAAGATTTAAGGGGTTCAAAATATGATCCTAACATTCGAGACATTTGGACCAACTTGTAAGATGCACACTGTTGTTCAGATTTTTCCCAACAATTTTGATTTTTTTCTTCTACGATTATGATTTCAATTTCAAACATGTGTCTCAACACTTGAGGATTTTAGCCTTCTATTTTTCAAATGAAAAACCAAGATTAGAATTAATAACTGATGAAGAAATAATTCTCTACAGATGGGAGGTCCATCCTGGACAGTGAACCTATGGCGCAGAGACTCTGCAACTGCAAGCAAAGATGAGGCAGAGAGAGAACTTTCTCTCTTCACTGCTCCCTTGGATGATCTCATCTCTCTCTTCGGCAGATAGGGACTCAGTGCCAAAGACATGGTTGCTCTCTCCGGTGCACACACCATAGGCCAAGCCCAGTGCTTCACATTCAGAGACAGAATTTACAACCACACCAACATCGATGCCGGCTTTGCCGTGGTAACTGCCCTTCAACTGGAGGGGACTCCAACCTCGCAGCTCTTGACCTTGTTACACCCACCAGCTTCGACAACAACTACTTCAAGATTTTGATGCAGAAAAAGGGTTTGTTGGAATCGGATCAGGTGTTGCTTAATGGTGGATCGACTGATGACATAGTGAGGTCTTATAGTAACAGTCGAAGTGCCTTCTACTCCGATTTTGCGCCGGCTATGGTGAAGATGGGGGACATTGAACCTCTTACTGGATCAGCAGGGCAGATCAGGGCAAGGTGCTCTGTGCCCAATTGACTGGTGCAAGCGCCAAAAGCAATGGATGGAATTTCAACTGGTGTCGGATACTAAGATTGTATTTGTTTAATTCTTTACATTCAAATCATTCTTAAGAGGGATTGTGGTTTGTGCTAATAAGTTGTTCATTGGTAGTGGAAGAGGTTTTGTAATTGTATAGTGTTGAGGCCTATCTGCTTCTCCTTGATATGTATTTGTTTGTTACATTGTTTGATTAATTTTATTAAATTGGTTCCGTATAAAATTTTGTATCCTACAATTGTGTGATCTCTCTCTAGATAACAGGTACATAACAGGGATGCTTCTGGACTGAAATCATTTCCGTACCCTATAATCTCTCTATCTATGGGTTCCTTATTTAATTGAATGCCATGTGTCTTATTCAATGTTTTAAGCAATGATTTACGACGTGTCGTAACGGACTCATCCGAATCGACACGGGAATCGGCTACCCCGTGCCGATTCCAGTGTAAAACCGGAAAGGGCCCGGTTCTAGAACGAATTTGCCGGTTCTGCATTGTGAACCACTTGTATGATGTCATACACGGGAACTACCCGGTTCTGCATAGTGAACTGCTTGTATGATGTCATACACGGGTGAAAGTCGCCCGTATGAGGCAAAATACCGATTTTCGGAACCGGCCAGTGTGAAACCGGGAACCGAATGACGTCATACACTTATGAAAGTCTCTCGTATGAGGCAAAATACCGATTTTCGGAACCGTCCAGTGTAAAGCCGGGAACCATATGACGTCATACACGGGAGAAAGTTGCCCATATGAGGCAAAATCCCGATTTTCGGAACCGGCCAATGTAAAACCGGGAACCGTATGGCTTCATACACGGGTGAAAGTTGCCCGTATGAGGCAAAGTATCGATTTCGGAACGAATCGGCCGGTCATGCGCAGTGAACCGTTTGTATGACGTCATACACGGGTGAAAGTCGCCCGCAAAATACTGATTTTCGGTAGTTCACATGTGCAAGACTATAGTCACCTACCGGGCGCGTGTGGATGGCAACCTCGGGCACATACACACAAACCTTAAGGAACTTACAAAGCAATTTATAGAAGCGAAACTAAAGCTCGCTGTTGGATGTGGGATAATTCCCACGATGGATTAAATTATGACGGAATTTGGATAAGTATTATTAATGTACAAAACAATTACACTTGTGCTGATGTGGCGGAGTGGTTATCACTTTCACGTTAAGCCTTCACGTTTCGATTCCTCTTGGATACATTTTATTTTATTTTTGTGGACAATAAAAATAAGCAGAAAATAAATTTTTTTTTAATTTTTTTTTTGAAATCTTTCTCTTCCTATTAATAATCTGTTACTAAATTTATTTTATAAATATAAAAAATTATTTTTTTAAAAGAAATTTATTCCATTTGAAATCTCTCTCTTTCTATTAACAATCTCTTTTACTAAATTTATTCTAGAAATCTAAAAAATTACAATTTTGAAAAATTAAAGTGTTATTTCGAAAATTGGTATAAATTCTATTAATTTTTAACCAAATTTTTATTTTATTTATTAATTTTTGTATTATAAATCATGTAATTTATTATCTTTCTTACAGTTTTCAATAATACATTTTAAATTAGATCGTATTACAAAATATTTTAGATTTTTTATTATTTGTATTATAAAATTTAAACCAACAATTTTAATTTCAACATGTAACATTATAGTTCGTTAGGTTGTACTAAATTTGGATTGTAGTTAATTAGTTTGTAATAATTTGGGTATTTTTAGGCGATTAGGGTTTTCCGCCAATTTGAGTTTTTGATGGCCATTTTTTATCAATTAAATTTACTCTTTATAGTAGTCCATGTATGTCTATATATTTTATCCATGATAATTATATGATTTTTCTTATGTGTGATGTAAATTTAATGGTTAACATAAGTTTAAACAGAGAAAAAACATATCAATATTCACAAATTGATGAAAAAAGTGAAAGTTAACAATAGAGTACCCTCACTTCTTATTGGATTCTTAAAAGACAACATTTATAATTAATTTTAATAATTTTTTTTGATTTTTTTAGAGCTTAATCCGATCGAGTCAACTGATTTTCAATCCGGATCGCCGATTCACCTATCCGAATGAATTTTTGAAGTGCCTGATCCGAGGCATCGATTCGTTTTTTAAATCACTGGTTTTAGGACTTGGCTCAGTGACAAGGCCTCTGCCAATGGCCAGGGCAAGTTGCCCCCGAGTTTGATATACACCTGGTAAATGGAGGAGGACTGCATATGAAAATATCCTGAAGTCATTCTTTTTTCCTATTTTCTTATTAGAGTAAATTTACATGTATATTTCCAATGATTTTTGTTATTATAAAAATTCTCTTTAAAGTTCAAACTTTTCGTTCATATCCGATCTCTTGTTCACTTTTTTTTTTTTTCCTATATTGCTCTTATTTCAGATTTTCAAAGTTTGAAAAGTATTTGAAATTTTTGGATTTTCAAAGTCCAAAAAGTCATTTACGCCCATTTGTGAAGCAAGGCCAAGAACAAATTCAAAATTTTAAAATATATATATATTTTTTTTAATATTTAGATTTTTAAAATCTGGAAATGGTCTTAGAAAAAAAAATCCAATGAAAATTTTGGGATTTTATTCCAAAAATTAAATTTTTTTTTTAAAATCCAAAAAATGCAGTTGTCCCTATCTCAATTAATATATAGATTTTTAAAATTTTTGGATATTAGAAAAATCTAAAAGTGATCGTGGAAAACGATTGGGATCGAATCACTAAATTTAAAAAATATCAATTTCATATCTTAAATATCCGAATTATGACCTTTTTGGTCATTTAAAAAAGATTTGCAATCCAAGTAGGTACAAATGTATCATCCACGGGTGATACAAGACTTGTTTGACAATGAATCTGAGTAGATGGATTCTTAACTAACAGAACAGATAACAACAAATCAGCAGGCTAGAATGCAAACCGATGCCATCAATTTAGTGCGGTTGTTTTCTGCATAGGCCTTAAGGTTCTGATACCATGATAATTTGCAGAGAGGCAGAGAAAGTTGTTGTATTTTTCATTAGCAATGAAAAAGGAATAAATATAGAAAGGCTGTTATATATTACAGATTGCACGTATCTATACAAAAAAAACGTATCCACAAAAGACGGAAAATAAGCAAGGAGATCAAATTCATCAGATTTATACATACCTCAATGTATTTCATATCTAGGAAAGAAAGAACATATGGGAACCTAACAGTTGAGTTGTCTCTCCTATGTTGTTATTATCATTATTATTTTGAAAAAGTGCACCGAGAATATATACTTTTAGTGTAAGGTGATCACATTCAATCTTGATAATTGGTTGTGAAATTGGATGGCTGTATTTATTCAATTAAACATGCTCAAAATTAAAAAGAATCTTTCAGCCTCTATGTTTAGCAGATATCATGTGTCCTATTCTTAAACTGCAGCTTTATATATGTAGAACAGATTTTGCACCAATATGTAGGCAGCAACTAACATAACTGCAAAAGACTCTCTCTCAAGCGCACCCATGCATGCTGAAATGTTCTCTCACACATATGAATGTCCCGTTTCTCTGTCAAACAATTATACGCATTCACCCTCCAAATGAAACACCTCTTTGCCCATCTTAGGTCCATCTAACACTAAAAAGGCGAAAAGAAAACTTGTATATTCATTTACTATTATGAACGTATATATACAACACAAGGTAAATTGGGTAGCAAGATCGAGTACAATCTAACTTGCATAGCTAGAGAGAGTACAATCCATAGTACACTACCTTCTATTTTATAATGATATATGATAGACATACTTTATATGATTACACACTGCACTAACTATATATATATATATATATATATATACACACACGAAATAATACAAGATCTTCAACAATTTCTACAATGTTTTGATGCTGAACTTTTATTAAGTCCATATAAATCCCTTAGGATCTAGTGGATAAAAGTGTACATGGCATAAGTTTGAAAAATTTCCCCAATAAAGTAACCAAGAGTTCTGGATGGGGTTTGGAACAAATCAATCAAAATATAAACAATGATGTTCCACTTTTTCCTTGTTTTTGTTGTGGTGGCACTTTGCATTAAAATGTGATATTTGTCCTCAATAGCATCTTCGTCACATTGCCGACAAGTTCGCTCTTCTCCAGGAATTTAAAGCCATCTTTGTCTTTTAACACAAAAATACTGAGATCCCATTCTCGCCCGTATATAAATTTTTTGTAAGAAAAAGTTATTTTTAATAGAGATTTTATATAAGGGTGAGGCCCTAAACAATCAAATTAAGGCATACCTTAAAAATTTACTTGAAGAGGTTGTTTCGATACCCAAAAATCCTCAAATTAATCATCTTGACCTCAATATGTATGGACATGAGAAAAAACACATTCAAATATTTGAAATACTGCATCTGATAATTCATTTTCTGGGCCCCCAATTTTTAAGATTTTCAAGTATTCATAGTGTTAAAAACTCAAAATACTGTAGAGAACTCTCTTTATTAATTGATCAATCAAGAATATACAAGACCCCGTTTAAATATACAGCCAGTAACAATTAAAGATAAATACCAATGGATATGGATAATTACTAAACTAATCTTATCATAATCAAGAGGTGCCTAATTACGAGATACAGACCCATACAAATACATATCCATATTGATATATATTCATAATGTTGTATATCAATACTAAAAATGATGTATGTTAATACTAACAGGATATCCATACGCTAACACTTTCCCTCAAACTCAAGATGCTTTTACACAAAGCAGTTGGAGTTTGAATAATAAGTTGCTTAATTAAGTTTTCACGTGCATGGAGATAACAATAGAAGCAGTGGTCTCTTGCTTGAACAAAAAGCACAGAATGACACTTCACAGAATGGCACTTGGAAAAGCCAACAGAACACGGTGTGAATCCGAGACAGATTCAGCAACTCGCAGTCGAGACATATTCAACAACTCGCAATTCAGAACACAGGGCAGAACAAATACAAAGGCTGTTTTGCAAAGAGTCGAAATATGATTCGACAGAGAGTCGAAACATACTCAGCAGAGAGTCGAAACACGACTCAAAGGCCTTTGATAGTGCTTCCTTGATGTATGAGTTTCTCTCACTAAACTGAGGGTGTTGATTGATTCAACTATGGACGATGAGCAGAGCTGAAATATTTGGATAAAGAGGAAAGCTGAAGTTTTTGTGCTTTAGAATCGAAGGGATCGATAGAAGAAGCTTGATTGTCCCGCAAGTTTTGAGAGGACATTGGAGTTGAATAATTAATTCGAGAGAGAGTCGACAATTATACACCGTGCAGAGTCAAGGATCTCTTCGATTTGTTAGCGAGATAAGACACAAAGGCCAAGACCTTTTGGGTCAACAAAGACCGAGGGCTCAGGTAATATTTATCTCATGTAACACGTGCGGCTCGTCAATGAATTCCTTATCTTCCTTGGTTTTCCTTACATCAAGCAGTATAGTCAATCTATTACGCCTTGATCAATACGAGGACAAAGCAATAATGGCTACTTTTTTTAGTTACAATTTGATTCACAAAAGGACCAACGCAAATAGACCTAGCATGTCAATAATAAAGTATAATCATTATTCTCCAAAGAGAGTGATGCAATTTGATGTCAAATGAGAGAGAATTGCCCCTAATTTTGCTTGATTATTAACAACAAACCCAAACCCCATTTATGTCATAATTCTTTTAAGGGAAAATTACAAATAACTCCTAATAATAAATTTCCTATACAACTTATCTCCAACCAAACATTTTTGCCCACTTTTACCCTTAAATATATTTTCCTAGCAAATACCTCCGCAAATAAAAAAACAAGAATTTTTTTTGAACGGAAATACTCTTTTTCATACGTAAAAAATTAATTTTGGCCGGACATTCATGTGGGCTTACGCTCACTATCAAAATCTACATGGGCTGCCAGACCACCATGTAGCAATTGCTCGACCCCGTTAAACTTGAAAAGCCGTCAGACCTCTTTTATTATCTGTCGGACCCCCTTACAAATCCAGGACTACTTCCTGTCGGGCCACCTTTTGAATCTGCCCGACTCCTTCGAAACTAAGAAGTGTGTCTGTCCGTATTTTAAAACTATTGGACCCCTTAAAAAATGGTAACAGTGCCGGACTGCATTTTAAAAGTGTTGGACCCCTAAAAAAGAATCACAATATGCCGCATGTTTGGTGGGAAAATAGGAGAGAGAGGCGTGGGTAAAAGTCAAAGGAGGGTAGTTTAGTCTTTCTTTTTTATTTATTTTTAGTTGGAGGTATTTGCTAAGGAAATGTGTTTTGAGGTAAAAAGTGAGAAATTTGTTTTTATCAGAGGTAAATTGCTTATGAAATCTATTCTTGGGGGCTAATTGTAATTTTCTCTGCGTTTAACTTGCAAAACTAAAATGTAAACCTTTTGACTTTACTTCGAATGACCAAGTGAGAACAGGTATGGATTTTCCACAAAATCTTATGATTTCTCCCACATTCAATAAAAATAAAAATAAAAATAAATCATAGGACCCATCCTTATAATTTGTAAATAAATAATGTTTTTCTTTTATTTTTGATCTTTGGCAAAATCCCTTTACAAATTGATGTTTTTTTTTGTGAAAATTATATATATATCTGTTATATTTGTGTTATTACGGATGTATCAAAAAGTTTCTATTATTACATGTCTGTGCGATTTTTAAGGTAATTTTTTTAAAAAGACGACTTTACCATTTTATCGGGCGTTCAACATCTGAATTGAATGTTTTTTTTAGATGTTCAACATCCGAAAATAGCCCGAAAGTTTAATGTTTAAATTCCGCAGGCACATTTTCGATGTTCAACATCCGGAAATGCCGAAAATATGACTGCGAACGTTAAACTTTTTTCTATTTTCGGATGTTGCACATCCGCCATTTAATTCGGATGTTGAACACTCAAAAAAGGGTAAAGTCATATTTTTTTAAAAATTACGTTATAAAAGATAAAAAATGGACAGACATATAATAACAGAAACTATTCAGTACATCCGTAATAATGTATAATAAAAGAGATATATGTGTAATTTTCCTTTTTTTTTTATTTATGATGTTTGGTAAAATCCCTTTACAAATGATGTGGATGACAAATCGGACTCACTCAAAGGTGGAACATTTTGAGGTCTAAAAGAGCTCCCATAAAGAGATCACGTTCTACAGCTGTGCTCCATGTCATGCCCCGCACCCAAAAGAAGAGAGAGAGAGAGAGAGAGAGAGAGAGAGAGGACGG
>NW_006499435.1:2726089-2751569 GCF_000471905.2 Amborella trichopoda
AGGCAGAGAGAGAACTCCCTCTCTTCACCGCCCCCTTGGATAATCTCATCTCTCTCTTTGACAGAAAGGGACTCAGTGCCAAAGACATGGTTGCTCTCTCCGGTGCACACACAATAGGCCAAGCCCAGTGCTTCACATTCAGAGACAGAATTTACAACCACACCAACATCGACGCCAGCTTTGCTCGCAAAAGGCGTGGCAACTGCCCTTCAAATGGAGGGGACTCCAACCTCGCAGCTCTTGACCTTGTTACACCCACCAGCTTCGACAACAACTACTTCAAGATTTTGATGCAGAAAAAGGGTTTGTTGGAATCAGATCAGGTGTTGTTTAATGGTGGATCAACTGATGACATAGTGAGGTCTTATAGTAATAGTCGAAGTGCCTTCTACTCGGACTTTGCGGCAGCTATGGTGAAGATGGGGGACATTGAACCTCTTACTGGATCAGCAGGGCAGATCAGGGCCAGGTGCTCAGTGCCCAATTGACTGGTGCAAGCGCCATAAGCAGTTCAAGCAGAGGATGGAATTTCAATTGGTGCTGGAATCTAAGATTGTGTTTATTTAGTTCTTTTTATTCTTTATATTCTATTGATTACTAAGAGGGATTGTGGTTCGTGCTCATAAGTTGTTCATTGGTAGTGGAAGAGGCTTTGTAATTGTATAGTGTTGAGGCCTATGTGCTTCTCATTGATGTATATTGGTTTGTTTGATTAATTTTTTTGAAATTGGTTCCTTATAAAATTTTGTATCCTACAAGTGTGTGATCTCTCTTTTAGATAACAGGAGTGCTTCTGCACTAAAATCTGTCCCCTACCCTACAGTCGTTCTATCTATAGGTTGATTGAGAGCCATGTGTCCTATCCAGTGCTTTAAGACTTGGCCAACTTGACTTAGTTACGAGGCCTATGCCAATGGCCGAGGCAAGTTGCCCCCAAGTTTAATGTACACCCCGGAAATGGAGGGAGAGTGCCTATGGAAATATCGTGAAGTAGTCCTTCCCGTGTTTTGTGTTTTTTTTTTTAGTTTTAAATTCCATGCATATTTCCTATAATTTTTTAACTTCTCTTTAAAGTTCAAAATCTACGTTCGCATCTAATCACTTGTTTTTATTTTATTTTATGCTCTTATTTCAGATTTACAAAGATCGAAAATTACTTGGAATTTTTGGATCTTCAAAATTCAAAAATTAATTTTGCCCATTTGTGAAGCAAGGCCAAGAACAATTTCAAAATTTGAAAATCTAAAAATTTTGAATTTGGAAATCTGAAAATAATCCTTGAAAAAAAAATAATTTAAGATTTGAAAATCCAAAAAATACCCTTTTCCTGCCTCAAGGCCGGGATAATTTTTTGATTATACAAATATAAAAGTGCTCGTGGATTACGACTGTGATCAAATCACTAAATTAGAAGAAATGATCAATTTCAGATCTTTAAGAACCAAATTATGAGCTTTTTGTTCAATTTATAAAATTTGCAATCCAAGTAGGTACAAATGTAACAACAAAAAATATCTAGGGATATGTTAAATAACATAAATTTAAAAAGATATATGCATAATTTTTTCTTATTTTTAATTTAGTAGATCTCTATTTTAGTAGATACCACTTGCCCTATCATTAACTATAGCTTTATCGCATGGAATTGTCTGCAAAGAGACTATTTACTTTTTGTACAAAGATGTCACAATCATTCTTTTTTTATAGATTTCAAAATGAGTGGTTGTAAAAGTGTCATTGATTTGACACAAAGTTCAAGACAAAATTTTCTCGCCGTGACACACCCCAAGGGAATAGTTGTGATTTCTTTGTACAAAAGGTAAATGCTAGACAATCCACTATAAAATGGATGCACATAAATAATGTGATATAAAAATTTTATTTATTTTTTAATTAATAATGCTAATCCATGCTTGAAAACTTTGGATCGCCCAAATTTGAGGCCCTAAATACTCGTAGTTTAGGCATTACATGAAGGAGTCAATAAACGATGTGTTCCTAGCACATAACGTTTTAACTTTACTTGCATCCTTCCCATTTGTAAGTGGGGAATGGAATTATAAAATTTTTCACGTAGACCCTATTGAGCATAGGTCTACACCGGAGTATTTTTAGGATCATAAGTTCATCCTTCAGCCTAAGCTTCAGCCTCGAAAAAAAAAAAAAAAGTGTATTTTTTTTATTGAGTAATGATCTTGTAGGCCCTCTCCCATAGGTGTGAGATTTGATTTTTTTAGAGAATTATGCCAAATTTAATTATGATCCTTTGGGGTCTTACACACATGGGTGGAAGATGGTCCTATAGGATCATTTCTCTTTTCTTATTTGTATTTTTATTTGTGTGAAAAGATAGTATTTTGAAATTGGATGGAGACCTATCCAATTTTTGAACGATATGATCTATGTGTTTAAAAACATAGCATCCAAATTTTATTTTTTTTATTTAAAATAGGATCTAATTCTTCTAAGGCCTAGGCTATGCAAAAAACAACGTAAAGCCTCACTTCGAATTCTCGTCCAAAAAGCATGGTATTGGAAATAACAACGATGGCTCTAAATTCAATTTCCAATATTGATTATGGAATTTGAAGCTCAAAAAATGGTATAAATCTTGTTAATAAATGAACATTTATTTTTAGGGCGAAATGGATATTCTATATAATGTGTTTCAATATATGTTTTTTTAGGGCTTAAAACCTTATTTTTTTTACAATCATAGTTGTTAACGCTGAGATGATGGATTTGAATGTTTTTTTAACACCAGACCTATAATTTTGGGTGAGTTAGGTAAGGCTATGGTCGTTTCAAAACATTTTCCTTTAAGATATTTATTTGTTAATTGTAGGTCAAATGAGAGAGAAATGCCAATGACTTTGCTAGATAAATGATATTGACTTAGGATAAATGTCAATGAGAACATGTATGGATTTTAAAGAAAAGTACACAATAAAATTATTTATTTTTGAAAAATGTTTATATAAGATTGCAACTTTATATTGTAGAAAAAAGTTTATATAAGATTGCAACTTTATAATGTAGAAATAAGGTGCATCTTAAAAGTCCACTAAAAAAATGCTTTCTGAAGTTGGAAATCCCTCTAATCAATCATCTCAACCTCAAGATGTATAGATGTAAATCATCTCGACCTCGAGATGCATGGAAGTAAAAGAAAAAAAAAATTCAAGTCCAAAGAGTTATGCATCTTGTAACATGTTATTTAGGCTGTCTATTTTCAAAATTTTCAAGTGTTTATAGATCAGCTTGATCTTTACCATTTCTGAAATTTTCAATTTTATAACTAGGGTCGAATATAAATTTTAAAAGCCATCTAATGATTTCTGACATTGATACTAAATCCCCAAACAAATTTAAGAAACACGCCTTACTTCTATACTATAAGGTGGCAACCCTATGTAAACCTTACCCCTTATTTTTTTCACAAAAAGTTTACAATCACTATCGCCCGTTGGATATATATTCCAGCAGTTGGAGAAGTGCTATTGACCGTACCAAAGATAAATGATCTTACAATATATAAATGATTCCAAATTAACCAACTAATTTAGATTTTTCGCCTTACACAACAAGCTGTTGAATGTTCAAATGAAAAAGTTTATATAGTGATTCTTATATTGTAGATGTAAGTTACACCTCAATAATCCAGTAGAAAACAATTTTATGAAGCTGGAAAACCTCCTCATCGTTCATGTCGATCTCGAGATATATGGATATAAAAAGAAAAAAAAATTCATGTTAAAAAAGATTGCATCTTGTAACTTCGCCTGTTTATTTTCAAAATTTTAATTACGTATAGATCTAATCGATTTGTATCATTTTTTAAATTTTTAATTTTATAACTAGGATCTAATATAAAGAGGCAACCTTATGTAAACCTCACCTCGTTCAAATTGATGTTTATTTTCTCTCTTTTTTCGGGCGATTTTCGTTAACAAATCATGCGGATAGCGTGAAGTCACACGAGATAAAGGCATTTTGGTTATTGTAAAAAAATCGGACTCACTCAAAGTGGGAGTCTAAGAGCCTACCAAAGGGGAACACGTTTTATGGTAGCCCGCAGCCAAAAGAAGAGGGAGATAACCTTAAAAATGAAAAGAGAGCGGTGGAAGAGCGAGAACCTCAAGAAAAAGGGGAACTTTAAGTAACCTTAAAAAATAGAGTTTATATGCAACTTACTTCCAATTAAATTTTTTTTTTAATTTTACTTCAAAATATATTTTTTTAGCAAATATCTTCAAATAAAAAATAAAAAAAAGCATATTTTTGACAAAAAAAAATTTTATACATAAAAAATTAATTTTGGCTTGATATTTACGTGGGTTTAGGCACAGTACAAAAAGCTATATGTATTGCCTGATTGCCATGTACCAATTGTTGGACCTTGTTAAACTAAAAAAAAGTGTCGGTATGCTCTTTTACATTGCTGGACCGCACTTGGATTTGTTGCCAGACCGTATGGACTTGCTACCGGACTGCATGGGCCTATTGTCAGATCGCTCTTTGGCAGTGTTGGACTGCATGGGCCTATTGCTGGGAAGTTTTTTATCAGTGCCGGATAGCTTTGGGATATTGCCCGACCGTTTGTTTATACTTCAGACCGCCTTTTTGTTTGTTATGAAAAAAGTTAAGTAGTCGGTGTTAGGGGAAAGAGAGGGTATTTTGGTCCTAAAAGCTATAACTTTTTGCCTGGGGGTATTTGCTAGAAATAGATGTTTTGAGGTAAATATTGCAGCAATGTTTTGACTGGGGTAGGTTGTGAAGAAAGCTCGGTGAAAAGGGGTTCTTGTAATTATTTCCATAAAGAGAGCGAGAGGGGATGGAGAGCCTCAAAATTGAAAGATTCTAACTTTTCCTTGAGTAAAAGACCTTGCAAGCAAGAAAGTCGTCTAATGGAGCTCCGACTATCCGTGTTTTATGAACTGAAAGGATTTTCTTGTCTCTATAGATACATATATTGCCCTTCATCTCTTCTCATCACTTAGAACAACAAGAATACCACAAAAGTCTCTCTCTCTCTCTATCACCCTTAAGATTTTAACCTCTGTTTCTCTCTCTAGTTTTCTTGTGCATTCAAGGCCAAAAACTACGCCCTACACATTTGCATTCCAGGAGCCATTCTCTCTCTTTAAGAGGCTTCTTTAATCCTCTCGTTCTCTTACCTGTTATATAAAGAAAAGAGATGGGCTCTTGCTCTACTGCCCATATAGCAACATTGCTGATGATAGTGCTATGTAGTAGTAGCAGCATGCTGTTACTATGTGAAGGGCAACAGCTGAGCACCAACTTCTATGATTCGAGCTGCCCCGATGCGCTCTCCACCATCCCCACCGCCATTCTCACCGCGATATCAGAGGAGACGCGCATGGGAGCCTCCCTTATTAACCTCCACTTCAAAGACTGCTTTGTCAATGTGAGCTCTCGCTCTTCCAGTTTATAAATGTATTATATCTTTCTATCTATTTATCTATTCATCTATTCATCTATGAGTCTAATTTCTTTCTATTTATTGAACTCTATCTGGCTTGCGCGTGTTGGTGATCTTAGATGACTGGATATCTATGTGCAGGGGGGCGATGCATCGGTGCTCTTGGACTCGACTTCCTCTTTTGAAAGCGAGAAGGATGCCATTCAGAAAATTGGCTCTGCAAGAGGCTTCGAAGTTATTGAAAACGCAAAGTCGAAAGTGGAAAGCATATGTCTAGGCGTGGTCTCCTGTGCCGACATCCTCGCAGTTGCAGCTAGAGACTCTTCTGTAGCAGTAAGCATATCAAAGCGACCGGTTCCTTTAGCAACAGTTTTCTCTTAAAATCTTTTATAGTCCTTCAAATATTATGGTCCTTCAAAATAATATTTCAAGAGTCGCACAGCTTTGTTTTCTTTTTTTGTGTGTTTGCATAGTTCATGAGTATTATTTTTTGGTTGTTTGGTAATTCAGTAGGGGGAGAGAGGCCCTACCCATTTTTTTGGTAATTCAGTGGTTTTTTGGGTAATTCAGTAGGAGTTAACTTTTTGAATGTGTTAGTAGGGTGGTGTTAGTGGCAAGAATGAAAACCACAATATCGTGACTATAGTGTGGGGGTGCTATCACCACGATCTTAGCCCAAGGTGGTAACAGTTAACCTTAGCTATTAGCAGAAAAATTCGAAGCTGCAGGCGTTGTATTCACCATGGTCAAAGTTCAAGCGAATTCTGTGATATTCAAGTTATCAAATTCCCCATTTGACGGCTATAATAAGCGTGGCATCATTGTATCTAATGTATCCCAATTCAAAAATAACAATTTGTTAGTTTGTTTTCCAAATAACTATTTCTCCCCAATTTAAACAAGTTCATGGCATGTCTTAAACCAAGCTTGGAGGTAAAAGATTCATCTAAATTAGGTCTTAAGGGGTCAAAACAATCACCCTAACATTGAAGCATTTGGACCAACTTGTAAGATGTTCCAAGTTGTTCAGTTTTTTTCCTAACAATTTTGACTCTTTTACCTACAAGTATGATTTCAACTCTAAACATGTATCTCAACATTTTCGGATTTTCGCCTTCTATTTCTCAAACTGAAAACTGACATAAGCAAAAATTGATTGTGAAATAATTCTCTCTACAGATGGGAGGCCCATCTTGGGAAGTGAAGTTGGGGCGTAGAGACTCTGCAACCGCAAGAAAGAGAGACGGAGAGATAGAACTCCCTGTCGTCACCGCTTCCTTGCACGTTCTCCTCTTTCTCTTTGGCAGAAAGGGACTCATTGCCAAAGACATGGTGGCTCTCTCCGGTGCACATACCATAGGCCAAGCCCAGTGCTTCAATTTCAGGAACAGAATTTACAATCACCCCAACATCAATGCTGGAATTGCTAGCATAAGACGTCCGCACTGCCCGTTAAATGGCAACAACTCAGCCCTCTCACCTCTCGATCTTGATACTCCCGACAGCTTCGACAACAGCTACTTCCATAATTTGAGGCAGAAACAGGGTTTGTTAGAGTCAGATCAAGTGTTGTTTAATGGTGGATCAACTGATGGCATAGTGTTGTTTTATAGTAACAGTCAAAGTGCCTTCTACTCGGACTTTGCGGTGGCTATGGTGAAGATGGGGGACATTGAGC
The DNA here is from genome assembly GCF_000471905.2 of Amborella trichopoda. The sequence goes on from NW_006499435.1 coordinate 2,733,211, forward strand.
CACTTACTGGAACAGCTGGGCAGATCAGGGCTAGGTGCTCAGTGCCCCAACGGGCTGGTGCAAGTGGCACAAATAATGCTAGCAATGGGAAGTTCAACTGGTATTGGATACTATGCTTGTGTTTGTTCAGCTCTATCTATTCTTTATATTCAATTCATTCTTAAGAGAAATTGTGGTTCTTGTTGCTCAGTTGTTCATTTGTTGTAGAAGGGGCTTTGCAATTGTGTTGAGGCTTCTGTGCTTCTCATTGATGTAAATGTGTGCTCTTTGTTCCGATTAATTAGGAACACTTGCTACTCTCGTGTGCAGTCCAAAATCTCTTTTAAAAACTTCGATGGTGGCCCTAATCAAATTTCCTTAAATTATTTAAGGAATTGGGTTTCGGCTTGAGTTGTTATTAGTTGACCTCACCTAGTGCCCCATCTCAAGTGCGACTCCTACCGCTAAACTATCCTCCCTCCTCCTCATCAAAAAAATAAAATAAAATTATTGACATGAGGTGCATCCCTATTGTGAGGGTACACCCAAGTGGACCACACCCCTTCATGTTTCAGTTACGTTAACTACAAGAAGGGAGGTGGGGAGAGATTGCACTTCTTCATAAGGAGATTACCCTCTTATGAACGGCATGCACCATGCACTATAAGGGTGCCCATTCATGCGGAGGTTACTCTCACACGAATGAGAGCGTCATTTCTCTTATTATAAAAGGGGAAGGGGTGGAGGTCTCTATGCACAACACTACACACACGATAAAGGTGTAAGAAGTGTGAGAGCTCCTATTGAAAGAGAGAAAGCGTATGATAGAGAGTGAGTACAATCCCTCTCCTATTCAAGTTTTAAGGATAAAACCAGCCCTGAGAGATAGAGTTGTGCGTAAGAGTCGAGCTCGGATTACTCCTCAATCGCATCTGTAAGAGTGTTCGTGAGCTTCTACTTCGCTCAGGATTTACAGTGTGCTGTAGATTTCAGCAGCTCTAGAAGTTGTTGAACGTGCGTACGTGAGTTGATCATTCCTCTTCGTATTCGTTCATCAGAAATCTTTTTGCAAGCATTCAAGTATGATACCCGGTTCCCGATTATTTTATTTTGCTTCCGCTTCGACCGTTGGACCCGATTAATTATAACAAAAATAATTAAAAATTTAAAATAAAAATAATTCAATTCAAATAAAACTATCCTATTCAAATATTTTAACACGAATAACATGGATGAGAAATACATCCTATAATTTTGCAATCCCTCCATAGATAACCTAGATGCTCCTATAATAAACTCTCTCCCCTATCCTATAGTTTTTCTATCTATAGGGTCCATATTTAATTCAATGACACACGTCCTATTTAGTGTTTTAAGACCTAGTCGACTCAGCTAAGTTACTTGGCCTCCACCTATGGCTGACGTGAGTTGGCCCCAAGTTTCATGTACACCTCCTTGAGAATTGGGAGGTGATGCCACCCCCCTTACGTCACACACACACACACACACTCTCTCTCAGCCAGATACAATGCCTCTTCCTCTCTCTGATCCAGGTAGTTTTTGTCTCTCAAAGGGGGATGGATTTCCAACTTCCCTTTCTTCATTTATCTCTCTCTCCCCCTAAAATTTGGGTTGACCGAGAGGCAATTTTGGAAAAGCTAAAAAGACGAGTTGACCGACCTTCTTTGTAATTTATGCCTATAAGTGGACAATTTCGTATCTTATCTAAATTTTAGAGTCCATAAGTAAGTCACTCTACAATCTAATTATGCACACACTAGGTTTCTGTGACCTATAATTCGTTTTTAAAATACATGTCTATTTGAAATTAGTAAAAAATGATTGATATAAATGCTTGGCAATGTGATAGAAATGATCAAAACTTAAAAGACTATGAAATTGCTAGAAACAATGATAAGAACATATTATGCAAGGCTAAACTTAAGGAATATGATGATCTATACAACAAATTGGGGATATGAGAAAGTAAAAACAAGGTCTTCAAACTAACAAAAATGAGAGAGAGGAAGTGTGGGGATCTAGATTATGTTAAATACATTAAGAATGATGATTCTTGTTGTAGGATGGCAAGATCAACGAAAGGTGGAGAATTGTATTTTCAAATGTAGTAAAATAACATAGACAATGGGAGCATAGGGCTAAGGGGGAACCTTTGACATAAATGAAATCGAAGGTCATAGATATATTTGTGGGATTAAGATATCTGAAGTCAAAGAAGCTTTGAGAAAAATGAATATAAGAAAGACTTTAGGACCATATGGTTTCTAAATAGAAGTTTGAAAGTGCATGGGAGAGATTGGCATATTCTAGTTGATGAAGCTATTTCAACAAGATCTTGAGAAGAAAGAAAATGTGATATTACTAGAGAGAAAGTATTGTGGTGCGTCGAATTAGAGAAAAGGTTGCAGGCATTGCATAAAAAAGTATGAATCGTTGATCCTTGTCAATCAATAGATTCAAGAATAAAGGAAACATACAGAACTACATGACAAATGGAGGGATCAAACTCATGAGCTACACTGTGAACCTACAGAAGAGAGTGACTGAGAATGACTAAGATATGAAACGAGTGCTTCAAAAAAGTAGTTCGGTTTTATACTAGGGAGGTCAATAATTGAAGCTATTTTCCTACTTAAGTGACTAATTGAGAAGTTATGGGAGAAGAAGAAAGACTTCCGCATGATTTTTATGATTTAGAGAAAACATACGATAAGGTGTCGAGAGAGTTAATTCGGTCGGTGCCAGAAAAAAAATGAGTCTCTAAAGGATAAATTGACATGGTGAAAGATATGTTCAAGGGAACACTAGTTAGTGTGATGACAACTAGTAGAGAGAAACATGAATTTTCAATGACAATACACCTACATCAGGTATTAGTGTTGGGCCCATATATCTTTGTTTTGGTTATGGAGGAGCACATGATGAAGTATTGCAGTGTATATTGTTTGCCAGATAACATAGTTTCGATTGATTAGACTTAAGATGATGTCAACACCAAATTAGAACTTTGGACGGATGCTATGGAATCTAAATGTTTTAAAATTAGCTGAACTATGACATAATGTATGAAATAAAAATTTAATAATAATAGGAGTCGAAAGGAGGTGCTGACTAAGATTGATGGTCAAAAAGTACCTACAGATCATTTTTGATATCTAAGATCGATAATCCATGAGAATATCAAGATCGAGGAAGCTATCATACATAAAATTAGAACTGGATAGATGAACTGAATATGTACTTATGGAGTTCTATGTGATCGCTGCATACCAATGAAGCTGAAGGTGAAGTTTTATAGGACATATATAAGACCAACCATGCCATATGGGATGAAATATTAGGCAATCAACAAACAACATATCTATAGAATCAGTGTAGTTGAGATGAGGATGTTGAGATATGTGAGTGACAACATATGAAATGATAGAATTCCAAATGAATACGTCTCATAGAACTTAGGGCTGGCCCCAAAAGTGTCAAGATGTGGAAAAATAAACTTATGTGGGCTAGCGTACCATCGACTTATTACAACATAGGTAAGGAGGGAACCTTGGTTCAATTAAGAAGCTCTAAAGAGGCAAGGGGAAGACTTAAAAGGACACGAATAGATGTGAGAAGGGATATCGTGATTTATGGTTGGACTGAGGTATGGACCTTGATAGAGGAGAATGTGGCAACATGATTCGTGTAACTGACCCCAAATAGTTGGAATAAGATTTAGATGATAGTGATGACATGTCTTTATAAAATAATTATTGCAAAATATACTTCTATTGAAATTTGAGAAAAGTATGGGTCCTTTTAACCAGGGATTGAGACCTAAAGCAAAAAAAAAAAAGGAAAGATTGACCACGTGAGAAGAAGGAGGGCGACTGCAGAGGAAAATATTCTGAAGTCATCCTCTCGTATACTTCTTTATTTTATTTTTATTAAGGGAAAAGTTTATGTAAAGTTGCAGCCTAGTACTATAGAAGCAAGGTGCACATCAAAAATCCTCTAGAAGATGGTGTTTCGATGTTGAAGAACCCTCGAATTTTTCATTTCAACCTTGAGATATGTGGATTGGAAGGAAAAAAGAATTTCAAGTCCTAAAAATGAGCATGTATAATAAGTTATCTAGACTGTCTATTTTCCAAACTTTCAAAGTCTTTATAAATCCGCTCGAGTTATATCATTTATAAAATTTTAGTTTTTATAACAAGGGATAAAATAGATTTTCAAGCCCTCATAATGTTTTTGAACACCAAAATTACATCTCTAAGCAAATTTTGGAGGTATGCCTTAGATGGGCGCCTTTCTACCTTATCCTTATCTCAATAAGTCTCTATTTTAGTACATGCCACTTGTTCTATCCTTAAACTACGCTTTACAGTATGCTGAATAGGTACAGCATAGATAGCATGATATGAGAGCTCTTTTAGTTATTTTTGTATTTTTTAAATCAAAGTTAATCCATGTATTGAAGACTTTATATCCACAAAATTTGAAGTCCTAAATGGTCCTAGGAATTTACATAAGGAAGTTAAGAGGCAATATGTTCCTGAAGGAGCACATAATGTGTTGGCTTTACTTGTACTCTTCTTAGTTGCAAGTGGGCATAGAAATTAGATTATATGCTCCCCTTAGTGGATGCTCTCTTGAGCATAAATCTATTTGAGAGTATTTTTAGGACCCCCAATTCAGAATTTACCCTCTTTCGGTTAGGCACCAACGTCAATATTGAAAGAGGAAAAAAATTATTTGTATACTTATCTGTTTGAAAAATAGTGTATTGGAATTGATTGGGGATCTTTCCGATTTTTGAATGATAAGGTCTATTTGTTATAAAAAAACTCGGAATTTTAGTTTTTTTTATTTAAAAATATATTTGGTGATTCTAAAATAAAAACCAAAATATTAGATGGATGAAATATTTATTGTCTTTTACCTTTTTGTATTTCAAAACCTGGATCGGTGGGGCAGATTGTTTACCCACAAACTTGTGTTCGATGGCCGAATCATCAATCTAGATCAGGTTTGGAACAATCCAATTGGTGATCAAAAAAATATTTAAAAATAAACAAAAATAAAAATAAGAATTTTTTTGCTGGAATTTAGATAGGACCCAAAAAGACATTATATAAACTTTACAATACACGTCAATATAAACATCCATGAAACACGTCATTTTCCTCACGTAACTTGTCAATGACATTCTTATATTCCTTTTGTTCTTTTCATGCGGTCAATTTATTACGCCTTTGTTTTTGAGGAGATAAAGTAAGAGCTAGTCTTTTTTTTTTTTTTGAAAAGAAGAATAAGAGCTGGTCTTTCAAACTTTCTGAGGAAGTATCACCGTATTTGGCGAGAGAGAGAGATGCAATGTAGGTCAAATGAGAGAGAAATGCCAATGACTCTGCTCGATTGATAATTAAAAAAAAAAACCATTTGAGTCATAATCGTTTTAACTTGCGTAAGTAAAATAGAATCATTTTGACTATGATTAAATGTCAATCAAGTTAGGTAACCGAAAAGTATATGATAAAACTAGGGTGGGGTTTGTATAAGGTGCCAACGTGTAACTCAAAACTATGTTGAAAGTGCATTTTCGTTGCTCTAAACCCTTGCGATCATATAAAAATCTATTGTGGCCCACAATTATGAAATTTAAAGTTCTAGAAATGATGAAGGTCAAGCAGTTCTATAAACACTTAAAAATAGATGGTCCAAATAATATATTAGAAAGTAAACTAATTTTAGGACTCAAAATGTCATTTTTTTTTTATGTTTATGAATTTGAGGTTGAGATGATCGATATGAGGGTTTGCTAACATAGGAACAAACTTCTCTACTAGGTTTTCTAAATGCCCCTTACTCATATATCATAAAGTTAACACCCTATATAAATTTTTTCTATAAAAACCTATTTCTCTTTTACGTAAAAGAGTAACAATTATAATTAATTGTTAGATAATAATCCGGCGGCTAGGAGTGTGCCATTGGCCACATCCATAGTCCCATGGATAATATTATTATAGATACTTTATTGTCAAATAATAATAATAATAATAATAATGTTAGATACTCTAATCAATTATATTTCACATTTGAGGGCCAGGGGTAGTTATGACCACTTCAACCAAAGCTAATTGATCACTAAAAACCATAATAATCACGCTGTCATATTTTGAACGTTGAAATTGGTGTTTATTTTCATTTTTATCTTTTTTAAAGGCAAGTGTCCTTTACAAATTATGAGGATGGCATAAAAGAGAGAGAGTATTTTGGGCATTTGGTCTGTTTCAAGGGAAACCTGAATCACTCAAAATTGAAAAATTAGGAGTATAGGTTAAGGGCCTACCAAATACGTTTTACAAGTGTCATTCATGGAAGCCTAGGGCCGCCGAGCCAAAAGGAAAGAGAGAGAAATGGCCTCAAAATTGAATGTTTCATGCCCCAATCAATAAAAAACTTGCCAGCAGGAAAGTCTTATAATGCAGCTCCGCTTTAGAACGTCTCTCTCTCTCTCTATAAATACATCTCTTCCCCTTCATCTCTTCTCATCACTCTTAAGATTTGTGACCTCTTTCTTTTTCTTGTGCCAAAAACTGCACATTCCCTTGAAGGAGCCATTCTCGCTTTAAGAGGCTTCTTTTAACTCCCTCGTTCTCTTTCTATACTGTTGTATTAAGAAAAGAGATGGGTTCTTACTCTACTGGCCATATAGCAACACTGCTCATGATACTGCTATGTAGCATGCTGTTACTATGTGAAGGGCATCAGCTGAGATCCAACTTCTATGATTCGAGCTGCCCCAACGCCCTCTCTACCATCCGCACCGCCATTCGCACCGCGATATCAGCAGAGAGACGCATGGGAGCCTCCCTTATTCGCCTCCACTTCCATGATTGCTTTGTCAATGTGAGTTCTTGATCTTTCTGTTTAACGATTCGTATCTATCAATCTATTCATCTATGAGTCTGAATTTCTTTTAATCTATTTATCGAACTCAATCCATCTTATGCATGTGGGTGATCTTAGATGTATGGATGTCTATGTGCAGGGTTGCGATGCATCGCTGCTGTTGGACTCGACTTCCTCTTTCGAGAGCGAACAGAATGCCATTCAGAACATCGGGTCTGCTAGAGGCTTCCAAGTCATTGAAAAGGCAAAGTCGAGAGTGGAAAGCATATGTCCAGGTGTGGTCTCCTGTGCCGACATCCTTGCAGTTGCAGCAAGAGACTCTTCTGTAAAGGTAAGAATATCTAAGCAAAACGATTTCTTCAGCAACAATTTCCTCTTAAGATCTTTTATAGTCCTTTACATTTATAAGGAATCTCATATTGGAATGTCTCCAGGATAATAATTCAAGAGTTGGAATTTTTTTTTTTGGGGGTCAGTCATCTCATGAGTGTGGCTTATAATTTTCAAGAGGATAAGTTTATAAATATAATAAAACTATGATCAGAATCAACCTTAGGTATTAGATGTAAAATAAGTTAGATGTAGGTCTCCTATTGAGCAGGCCCCAAGTTCAAAATGAATTTTTCAAACTTTATGACATACCTCAAGGTATCAAATGTCATATCTGACGGCTAAAGGTAATTAAGACTTCCTTGTATAAAAGTAGTCGTCTTAAATAACTCATAAAATATTCAGCAAAAATAAGTTTTAAGGGGTCAAAATATCATCCTAACATTTGAAGCATTTGGACCGATTCGTAAGATGTAATTATGTTTAGGTTTTCCCAAACATTTTTAATATTTCTTTTCCTACGATTATGATTTCAATTCTAAACATGTATCTCGTCAATTTAGGATTTCAGTCTTGTATTTCTTGATAAAAAATCCAACAGAGAAATAAAAACTGATGTAGAAATAAACTCTGCGCAGTTGGGAGGTCCATCGTGGACAGTAAAGCTAGGGCGAAGAGACTCTGCAACGGCAAGCAAGAGTGAGGCAGAGAGAGAACTCCCTCTCTTCACCGCTCCCTTGGACAGTCTCATCTCTCTCTTCCGCCGAAAGGGACTCAGTGCCAAAGATTTGGTGGCTCTCTCTGGTGCACACACCATAGGCCAAGCCCAGTGCTTCACATTCAGAGACAGAATTTACAACCACACCAACATCGACTCTGGCTTTGCTCGCAAAAGGCGTAATCACTGCCCTTCAAATGGCGGGGACTCGAAGCTCGCACCTCTTGACCTTGTTACACCCAATAGCTTCGATAACAACTACTTCAAGATTTTGATGGAGAAAAAGGGTTTGTTGGAATCAGATCAGGTGTTATTTAATGGTGGATCAACTGATGAGATAGTGAGGTCTTATAGTAAGAGTCGAAGTGCTTTCTACTTGGATTTTGCTGAGGCTATGGTAAAGATGGGGGATATTGAGCCTCTTACTGGATCAGCTAGGCAGATTAGGGCCAGGTGCTCAGTGCCCAATTGAACGGTGTTACTGCCATAAACATTGCAAAGACTGGGAAAAGTATATTGTGTAGTATATTTGTATTATGCTTTACTTGTTTTGATTCTTTTGTAATTGATTGATTCTTTATTGGGATTGTGGTTTATGTTAATAAGTTGTTCAGTTTTAGTCCAAGGGCCTTTGTAATTCCATATTGTGGGGGCTTAGATGTAAATGTGTGATTGGTTAATTGCATGAAATTGGTCTCTTGTAATTTGTGTCCTGAACAATGAAGTAATTCTTTTTAGATTTGTATAATGCAAATTATTTAGTTCTGTACAACACGCCACTACCACCCTTAGCTGATATATTTGAAGTTAGATGCGGTTATGGCAGAGTTCAGGAATATAAAATGTTGAGTTGGTGTTGAAATTAGAGAGACCAAATTGGGAATAGCATCATTTAAGGAGCCATGACCCTTACAAATCATAAGCCTTGAAAGTGTAGCAAATAGCATTAAGGGGTTTATTTTTAATTTTAATACATATGTATCTTTTCAAAAAATCCTTATAAATGATTAAAGGGAAAGCTTTCTATGTTCCTTTAACAACATAGAAGTTCTATCCTCCCCTTACCATCCAGCCGTCTATTTTTTATCAAGAGAGCCACTCACCATTTGATCTTAGGTCCGACATCTCAAAGTATTTTATTTTTAGTTTTTTTAATACAATTTTTCTGAATATGAAATTTGGTACTCATTGGGGTGCACCTATAAAAAATATTAACAATACTTTTTCGATAAAATATGATGACCACCCCTATAAGCTTTCAAGGGTATTTTGGTCATTTTATTTTATTGAGTATTTTTTTTATATTTTTCGTTAGTGCGAGTTTAATAGAGGACTGGACGTCCAAAATTTGGTGTCAAAATAGTTTAAAAAAAATAAAAATAAAATAATGTAGAAACGTGACATTGTGATTGGGGCAATCTTAGCTCTCCATTAAAAAATGGACGGTTGGATAAGGGGGGGGATAGAACTTCTATGATGTAGAAGAACCTAGAAAGTTTTCCATGATTAAATTGCCTCTAGTCATGGTTGTGAATACTAACAAATAGGGGCATTTTAGTAACTTGACCCATCTCAACAAAATGAATAGAGTATACCTGTCTATCTAGGGTTGTGTAAATTATTCAAATGCCCATGTTTGTTTAGAGTTCTTAATGTATTTTTGAAAGAAATTCTTTGCTGATAAAATTGAGTGAGATGAAAGTAAAAATCAAGCTTTTTAATATTAATTGAGATATTTTGGCCCCTTTTTAACTTTGTAAGAGGTTTTGAAGTCTTAAATGCTTTTTTGCCTTGAAATTGTTTCATCGTCAAAAGAAAAATTTGAAAGAAAACCTTCTTGAACTAAGAGGCTAGTGCGTTGATTATAATATTAAGAAAAATTTATGATTTTTTTTTTGGTTAAGTCAGTGAAAGAAAAAAAAAAAATGTAAATCAATGGGGATTTGGCCCCTACAATTTGTTTGATAAGAATGAAGTGAGAGACCCCATCATGGGGTTGGGAAATACCCAAATAAGAACTCAAGTAATTTAAGACATTTAAATTTGGGGATGCACCTCTCTTGAAAGACCATGGTACTGAGTCAATCTTCTCCTTTTCTATCAAGCTAATGTTTTTAACTATATTAACCAAATAAATCTAACTATTTTATTTTAATTTATCAAATAATTGGCAAAAAAAAACCAAGGCATTATGTATATAGGGTTGCCAATAGGCTGGGCCAGGGCAAGCCTGAAGCCCGAAGTCCAATAAGGCCTGAAACTGTCGATGCGGCCCGAAATTTGTTCATGAAAATCCTGGCCCAGCCCAAAACTGCAACAATGAAGCATGGCCCGGCTCGGCCTGTTAAGACTCTATTGGATTGTGTTGGGCCCAAGCCGTCCCATTTAGAAGCCTCTTATTTTATTATTATTATTATTATTATTATTATTATTTCTATCTTACTCTTCATACTTTTTTGGGTAGTAAGCAAAAAAAGAAAAATTATGCAAATATTTTTTAGAAAGAGAAAGAGATATTAAGTATCTAGAAAAATATAATGGGTTATGCAAAGAAATTCGATTGGGTTTTCAGAGAGAAGGACATATTGGTTCTTAGGGAGAAAGCATGAGTTCTTAAAAAGAGACTAAGTTTCTAGAGAGAATGAGTTTTAGAGATAGTAAGTGAGATTGGATTTTTAGAGAGAGAGAGAATGAGTTTTTAGAGAGAGCAAGAGAGATTGGGTTTTTAGAGAGCAAGATTGAGATTTAGAGAGAGAGAGATTGGGTTTTAGAGAGAGAAAATAGGTTTTTATAAAAAATAGATTTTTAGAGAGAGAAAGGGATATTGCTTTTTAGAGAGAGAATGGGTTTTTAGAGAGATTAGATTTCTAGAGAGAGAATGGGGTTTTAGAGAAAGATTGGATTTTAGAGAGCAAGAGAAATTGAAATTCTAGAGGGAGATTGGGATCCTAGATAGAGAGTAGGTTTTTAGTGATAGAAAGAGAGATTGGAATTTTAGAGGAAAGGATATATTAGGTTTGGAGAGAGAGAGAGAGAGGGAGAGCATAAGTTTTTAGAAAGAGACATTGGGTTTCTATAGAGAGAAAGAGAGATTGGTATTTTAGAGAGAGAAAAAGATTGAGTTTCTAATGAGCAAGACAATGAGTTTAGAGGGAGAAAGAGAGATTGAGTTTATAAAGAGAAACAATGGGTTTTCATAGAAAAAAGAGAGATTGGATTTCTAAAGAGAGAGAATGGGTTTTAAATTTTTTTAAAATATTTTAGCATCCAGTTATTCTATTTTAATTTTGGCCTACTGTGAATAAGAAAAGTTTGAAGAGCGAAGCTTTAACCAAAAAAAAAAAAGACACTTTAAACGGGCCTGGCCGCAATATTTTCGGCTTGCAGGGGCCAGTCCGGCCTGTTGGGCACATTTTCACGTTTTTCTGGGTCTTTTGTGTCTGGGGGCGTTAACCAGCACTTTGAGTGGTGGCCTGGCCCGAAGCCGGCCCGGCTCATTCCATTAACAACCCTATCTATATGTGCTTGAAAAATAATATCCTATAATCGAAATTATCTAAATTTTTGGACATTCAAATCAAAGTGTTTAGAAACATAATATTTAGATTTCTTTTTAATTGTCATATGGTGATTCTAGTCAAATTTATTGTTTAAAACTCAAATCTAATTTTTCTTTAAAGTTTCATTCCATAACTAAGGGATCCTCAAAATTTTAAGGGTGAGGTTTTGTATAAGGTTGGCTCCTTAAACAATCTAAGGCTAATGCCAAACTGATGCTTAAAGATGTGATTCAAGTGCCAGAAATCTATGTTATGCAAATGTATTAACGCGAAACCAAATTCAATTCAAATGAAACTATTGTAATTCGGTTAAAAAATAAGCATTTGGTAGTGACAAACAACAAATTCAAGGGCAAAATTTCTACGTTTCCCCTACAGCATAGAAGTTTTATCTTCTTTCTTATCCAACTGTCCATTTTAAATGGTGGGCTAAGATTACCCTAATTACAATGTCATGTTTTTATACTATTTATTTTTAATTTTTTTTTCTATAAACTATTTCAACACTAAATTTTGGACATCCACTCTCCTATTAAACGCGTACTAGCAAAAAATATATAAAAATATTTTTGATAAAATAAAATGACCAAAATTCCTTTGAAAGTTTTAAAAAGTATTTTGGTCATTATATTTTATTAAAAAATTATTTTAATATTTTAATAGGTCTGCCCCAATGACAAGATGTCACGTACCAAATTTCATATCTATACAATTTGTATAAAAAAAACTAAAAATAAAATACTTTGAGACATCGGATCAAAGATCAAATGGTACGTGACTCTCTTGATCAAAATTGGATGGCTGAATGATTAGGGGAGGATAGAACTTCTATACTGTAGGGGAAGCATAGAGACCTTTATCCAAATTTAAAACAAACGAAATAAACATCCAATTCAAATATTTTAATACTTTTGTGATCACTCTTTAGATAACACGGATTTTAGATGAAAATTATATCCTACATTTGAGCAATGATCCAATGGAACGGTTGTATTATAGTATAAAGCAACGTCACTTCTAGAAAACCATGTTTGTGATATTTGTATGACTCCAAATTTTTCACACACACTCTTCATCTCAATAATCAATCGCCCCAAAAAAAGAGCCCAAGATATGGTCAAAATGAGTTCCCTCCAAAAACGAATTTAGACCATTCATTTTGTGAATTTCAAGATCTTAGCCTTTATAAACTCAAAATCTTTTTTTTTTTTTTAACATTGTTCATCTAATAATAATAAAGCCATCCAAAAAAATCGAAAATGAAAAAATCCTTATGAGGTCCAGATCTAAGCATCTCACCAAAATTAACGGCCTATGTTAATTGGGCTAAAAAAATACTTTCTACGTTGTGTTTTCAATTTTTTCTTATTTTGTGATTGTTCATTAAAATGAGAAGAATGTATATTACAAAATTTGGATAAAATAAATGACCATAAAATGATTTTTTAAAGTTGTTGCATCATATTACTATACAGCAGTTGCATAATATCATTGCTCCCTACATTTTTGTGATCTCTCTCTAGATAACATGGATGCTCCTATACTAAACTCTCATCCCTATCCAAGAGTATTTCTTTCTATGGGGTCCTTATTCAACTCAACGACATACGTCTTATTTAGTGTTTTAAGACTTGGCAGACTCAACTGAGTTACTTGGCCTCCGCCTATAGCCGAGGTGAGTTTGCCCCGAGTTTTATTACACCTACTAAAGAATTGAGAGGTGATACTGCCGCCTTTTCATTATTGTACGCAGAAACTCTAAACCTGATGGATTGATTTTTGGCAAATAAAATACGAGAAAAAAGAATCAATAAAGTAAATAAATAAGCAACAAGTAACAAAAATAAAGCAGAAAATAAATAATAGAAAAAGAACACTAGGATTTACGTGTTTCGTCATAGATATGAGAGAAAAAGAACACCATAATTTGCATGGTTCGTCACAGATGTGACTACGGGGGAAGACGATCGATGTTTTTAACTAAATCAAAGAAAAAAAATTATAAAGCAACTTACTTGAGAGAAACTCAACCTTCCACGAAGGCTTCTTTTCTATAATTTTATCTTTTACAAAAAAACCCAAAAATATCCCGTTATTTTTTTGAATCTTTTTCTCTAAATCACCCATTATATTGAAACTTAACTTTATCTCTATTTAATTGTGGACATGCTCCATCCTAATAATAAGACTTATCCATAAATTTAGGTCCTAAATAATAGGCTTTAAAACCTAAATTAAAGAAAACCAATCCTTTAAAATTAGATATTCAAGATGAATATCTACATTCATTACTCTATCTCTCCTAGACAGAGACACTATCCTCGCTCTCTCTGAGCCACCTGCACCCTTGTTTGTATCTTTTTGCCTCTCACAGTAGGGGTCACCAAAACGACACCCAGATTCTTTCTCCTCCTCCTCTGCCTTTGCTTGAAAACATTGAATCACTTTCGAGGTGAGGTGGACCACAACGGCATATAATATTAAACTCCATAACAGCAAACCCATGTTACACAAATAGATGATCTAACCATGAGATTTGCATAATTTGAGTATCATTCAAAAGCTATCCAAGCAATCCTATTTCAATAACCGCATTTTAACATAACCGAGCTTTAGCATTAATAAGGTTACGATTCAAAACCTGGGTTTGTTTTCTGATGTGCTTCACTTCTAAGTTCAGTCAGCATAGAGCCAAACGACCCATAAGATCATAGGACGACTAAACGTGTTACAATCTATTTATTCACACACTAGGTTTCCACGACCCATAATTCATTTTCAAAATATATCTAGCGTTATGATATTAACAAAAATCGATTTTGATATAAAGTTTAATAGTAAAATAGATATGATCAAAACTTAGAAGAATATGAAAATACTAAAAAAAAAAAAGAAGCTAAAAACATAGTAAAATTAAGCTTAAGGAAAATAATGTTCTATACAACAAATTAGGGATATGAAAAGGTGAAAGCGATGTTTCAAACTAACAAAAATGAGAGACAAGAAGTGTAGGGATCTAGATCATGTTAAATGCATTAAAAGTGAGGATCATATGGTCATGTTGAAAGATGATGAGATCAAACAAAAGGTGGAGATTTCTTTTAAAAATTAAAAAATTAGTTAAATAATATAGACTATGGGAGCACATGGCTAGCGGTAACCTTTGAGTTAAATGAGACCGGAGGTCATAGATATATCAGTGAGATTAGGATATCTGATGTCAAAAAAACTTTGTGAAAGATGAAGATAGGAAAAGCTTTAGTACTATATGGTTTTCCAAATAGAAAATTGAAAGTGTATGGGAGAGATTGGCAATATCCTGGTCGATGAAGTTGTTCAACAAGAAGTGAGAAGAAAGAAAATACAAAATTACTAGAGCAAAATTAATGTGATACCTATTTACAAGAACAAAGGAGACAAAGAATTACATGAAATATGGAATGGTCAAACTCATTAGCCATGAGAACGATTTAGCTTGACTAAGAAATGAAATATGTGTTTCAGAAAAATTACTTTGTATTTATGTTGGGGGGGTCAACAATTGAGAGTATTTTCCTACTTAGGTGATTAATTGAGAAGTGTAGGAAGAAGAACAAAGACCTCCACATGGTTTTTATTGATTTAAAAAAAGCATACAATAGGATACCTAGAGAGTTAATTTGGTGGGTGTTGAAAAACAACTGAGTCTCTAGATGATAAATCGACATAGCGAAAGAGATGTACGAGGGAGCGCAAACTAGCGTGGTGATAACTAGTAGAGAGAAATAAAAATAGGCCTACATCAGGGGTTAGCGTTAAGCCTATATGTCTATGTTTTGGTTATGGGCGAGTACAAGATAAAGTATTATGGTTTAAATTATTCACGGATGACATAGTTTTAATTGGTGAGACTAGAAATGATGTCAACACAAGGTTAGAACTTCAAAGGGATGCCCTAGAATCTAAAGGTTTTAAAATTAGCTAAACTAAAACAGAATATATGAAATGCAAATTTAGTAATGATAGGAGAAGAAACAGCATAGTAATTAAGATTGATGGCCAAGAAGTACCTAAAAGAGATTATTTTCAATATCTAGGATCGATAATCTATGAGAAAGCAAAGATTGAGGAAGATCTGACATATAGAATTATAATTGTGTGGACGAAGTGGAGCTATACTTTCAGAGTTTTATGTTATTTCTATATACCAATGAAGCTGAAGGAGAAGTTCTTAAGGCAATTGTAAGACCAACCATGCTATATGGGGTAGAATATTTGGCAATCAAGAAATAACATATTCATTGAATAAATGTAGTTGAGATGATGATGTTGAGATAGATGAGTGACAAGAAAGGAAATGATAGAATTCAGATTGAATATGTCTGTTGTAACTTCGGGCAGCCCCAATAGACGACAAGATGATGAAAAGTAAACTTAAGTGTGCTAGCCATGAGCACCATCGACCAAGTACAACACCGGTGAGGAAGGGCTAAAAGGGTACAGATGGAAGTGGTGAGAAAGAATATGGTGATTTATGGTTTGGCTGAAGTATGACCCCTTGATAGGGCATAATGACATAATATAATTCATGTAGCCGACCTCAAATAATTAAGATAAAGTTTGGATGATGATAATTATGATACGTCTTTATGAAAAAATATTTGGAAAATATGCTTCCTTTGAATTCTAGAAAATTGTAGAGGTGCTTTTAACCATGGATAGAGACCTAAAAGGCAAAGAAGAGTATAGGAAAGAGTGAGCCACGCGAGAACATGGAGAGGGACTGCGACGATAATACCATGAAGTTGTCCAATCTTATACTTCTATATTTTTTTTTTGTCTCAAAAAACATTTATGTAAGGTCGTAGTCCTATATAATAGATGCAAGGCACATATAAAAATTCCTCTAGAAGAGGGTATTCCGATGTTGGAGAACCCTCGAATTGATCATCTCGACCTCAAGATATGTGGATATGAAGAAAAAAAAAATTTCAAATCCTGAAAATAGGCACTTGTAATAAGTTATCCAAACCATCTATTTCCAAGATTCTCAAAATCTTTGTAGATATGCTCGAGTTATATCAGTTATGACATTTTAAATGTATTTGGTGATTCTAAAAAAGGAAACCAAAATATTAGATGGATAAAATATTTTTTGTCTTTTGCCTTTATATAGTTTTTAAAGACCTAGATCGGTGGGGTCCACAGACATGTGTCAAATTGTTGAATTGTCAATCTAGATCAATTTGGATCAATCTAAATGGTGATCTAAAAAATATTTAAAAATAAATAATAAATAAAATAGAAGTTATTTGCTTGGATTTAGATGGACCAAAAAAAAAAATACAGGAAAAATTTATGTAGAGCTAAAACAATCAAATTAGAGACTACCTCAAAACTTTCACTAGAAGAGGTTGTTTTGATGCCCAAATATCATCAAATTGATCATCTCGACATAAAGATGCATGAACATGAGAAAAAAATGCAATTCAAATTTTGAGAATAGTGCATCTTGTAATGCATTTTTGGACCGTTAATTTTCAAGATTTTCGAGTTTTCATAGATTTGCTCAATCTACACTATTTTTAAAACTTTAAGTTTATAACTAAAGATGCAAATATAATTTAAGATTATCACAAATTTTTCCAGTATTGAAACCATATTTCTCGACACTATTTGAAGGTAGGCTCTAATTTGATTGTTTAGAGCCTCGGCTCTATACAAACCGCACCCAAACATAAAACATATTAAATCAACTTTAGGGAAAATTGCGAAAACCCTCGAAAATGGACTTTTTACGTACTTTACCCCACTTAAGCTTTCCTAGCAAATAACCCCATACAAAAGTTCTTTTTACGTACTTTACCCCACTCAACCTTTCCTAGCAAATACCCCCATACAAAAGTTCATTTTTTTTTAGATGACATTACCCTTCCCTCGTATCAAAAATTATTTTTATTGGAGAGGGCGGTCCACCATTTTGAATAGGTGGTGCGGCGATTATTTTTGTTGGAATGGCCGGTCCGGCGTTTCATGGTGGCGGTATGGTGTTTCATGATGGCAGTTCCGCAATTATTTTTTACTGGAATGGGCATCCGGTGTTTTGAAGTTGAGGTCCGGCATTTTGAAGGGGTAGTCCGCATTTTGATATGGCTGTCCGACATTTTGGAGGGGCAATTCGGCGGTCCGGTATTTTGAAGGGACAACCTGGTGGTCCGGCATTTTGAAAGGGTAGTTCATCGTTTTGATATTGCGGTCCAACATTTTGAAGGTGCAGTCTGACGTTTTGAACTAGCAGTCCGTGGTTTTGATGTGAGCAGTCCGGCGTGGTACAAATGCAATCCTACGTTTTCTTTTATTGGGATCCGAAAAAATTTGTTACACGAGAGAAGGGTATTTTCGTTTAAAAAAATATATAAGGTTATTTTCTAGAAAAAATGATTTTTTTTTTTATGGGAAGTTGCTAGGAAAAGTTGGGTGACCCATTTTATAGGGTTTTTGTATTTTCCCTGAACTTTACAATACACGTCAATATACACTTTCCGTAAATTAACAACGCTAAAAAAATATTTAGAATGCACGTCATTTTACTCGTGTCAGTTGTTAATGATATTCTTATATCTATTATGTTCGTTTCTTGTGGTCACTTTATTACGCTTTGATTTATGAGAAGATAAGGTATGAGCTAGTCTTTTTATCTTTTCCTTTTTTGAAGGGAACCATAAGAGCTGGTCTGTATCACAGTAATTGTCGAGAGAGATGCTATTGTAGGTCAAATGATAGAGAAATGCCAATGATTTTGCCGGATTCACAATTTTGGTATAAAAATTAATAGGATTATTTTAAAATCTATTTTCATCTCTAATTAT
>NW_006499435.1:2751589-2766473 GCF_000471905.2 Amborella trichopoda
TATATATATATATATATATATATATATATATATATATATATAAATTTTGAAAATAGATGGTCTAGATAATATGTTCTAAGATGCACTATTTTCGAGGGCTTAAAGTCAAATTTTTTTTTGTTCATATTCGTATATCTCCATGATGAGATGATCACTTTAGGATTTTTCAACATTAAACCAACTTTTTCTGATGTATTTTCTATGTGAGTCTTTGATTCTACATATTAAAGGTGCAACCTTATATAAACTATTTCCATTGATCAATACAAACATTATAATTATAATCACGCTGTCGTATTTTGAACGTGGAAATTGATTTTTATTTTCATTTTTATCTTATTTTAGGGCATATGCCCTTTACAAATTAGGAGGATGGCATCAATCCATCGGAGAGAGAGTATTTGGGCATTTTGGTATTTGGACAGAACCTCATAATTGAATGTTTCGTGTTCGCATTAATAAAAAACCTTACCCGCACGAAAGTCTTATAACGGAGCTCCGCTTTAGGATGTCTCTCTCTCTATAAGTACATCTCTTGCTCTTCATCTCTTCTCATCAATCTTAACATTTTTACCTCTCTTTCTCTCTCTAGGTTTTCTTGTGCATTTAAGGCCAAAAACTACACCCTTGAACGAGCCATTCTCTCTCTTTAAGAGGCTTCTTTAACCCCCTCCTTCTCTTTCTAAACTGTTATATCAAGAAAAGAGATGGGCTCTTGCTCTACTGCTCATATAGCAACACTGCTCATGATAGTGCTATGTAGCATGCTGTTACTATGTGAAGGGAAGCAGCTGAGCTCCAAGTTCTATGATTCGAGCTGCCCCAATGCCTTCTCTACCATCCGCACCGCCATTCATGCCGCGATATCGGCAGAGAGGCCCATGGGAGCCTCCCTTATTCGCCTCCACTTCCACGATTGCTTTGTCAATGTGAGTTCTTAATATTTATGTTTAACAATTCGTATCTATCGATCTATTAATCTATTAGTCTGAATTTCTTTTAATCTATTTATCAAACTCGATCTATCTTATGAATGTGGGTGATCTTAGGTGTATGGATATCTATGTGCAGGGTTGCGATGCATCGCTGCTGTTGGACTCGACTTCCTCTTTCGAGAGCGAACAGAATGCCATTCAGAACATCGAGTCTGCTAGAGGCTTCCAAGTCATTGAAAAGGCAAAGTCGAGAGTGGAAAGCATATGTCCAGGTGTGGTCTCCTGTGCCGACATCCTTGCAGTTGCAGCAAGAGACTCTTCTGTAAAGGTAAGCATATCAAAGCTAAAGATTAGCAGTTAAGAGCATGGGTTCGAGTGCGATCACTTTGTGCATAAAAAACTAAAGATTAACAGTTAGGACCGTTTCCATCTCACCCCTCCCCCTGCATACGTGGAAGCGACACCAAGGCCTTTCTAGTCTCATTGTTCATGATTGAGGCTTATAATTTTCAAGAGGATATTTCTAGTCTCATTGTTCATGATTGAGGCTTATAATTTTCAAAAGGATAAATATATATAATTATGATCGCAATTAACTTTGGCTATTAGATCTAAAATCGGTTAGATGTAGGTCTCCTATTAATCGGGCTCAAAGTTCTAAATGAAGTTTTCAAACTTTATAATATAATATACCTCAGGCTATTAGATGTCATATCGGACAGCTACATATATGATTGTGACCTTGTACGATTGCTAAAATAAAGAAAAAGTCTGTTTTTACTAATTTACTACTTCTCCCAAATTAAACAAGTTTATTGCATGTCTTAAACCAAGATTCAAGGCAAAGCAGTCATCCAAAATAAGTCATAAAAATATTCATCCAAAATCGGTTTGAAGGGGTCAAAATATCATCCTAACATTCGAAAACTGATATAGAAATAAACTATATGCAGTTGGGAGGTCCATCGTGGACTGTAAAGCTATGGCGAAGAGACTCTGCAACGGCAAGCAAGAGTGAGGCAGAGAGAGAACTCCCTCTCTTCACCACTCCCTTGGACAGTCTCATCTCTCTCTTCCGCAGAAAGGGACTCAGTGCCAAAGACTTGGTGGCTCTCTCTGGTGCACACACCATAGGCCAAGCCCAGTGCTTCACATTCAGAGACAGAATTCACAACCACACCAACATCGACTCTGGCTTTGCTCGCAAAAGGCGTAATCGCTGCCCTTCAAATGGTGGGGACTCGAAGCTCGCACCGCTTGACCTTGTTACACCCACTAGCTTCGACAACAACTACTTCAAGATTTTGATGCAGAAAAAGGGTTTGTTGGAATCAGATCAGGTGCTGTTTAATGGTGGATCAACTGATGAGATAGTGAGGTCATATAGTAAGAGTCGCAGTGCTTTCTACTCGGATTTTGCGGAGGCTATGGTGAAGATGGGGGATATTGAGCCTCTTACTGGATCAGCTGGGCAGATTAGGGCAAGGTGCTCCGTGCCCAATTGATTGATTCTTGATAGGGATTGTGGTTTATGTTATTAATTTGTTCTTTTTTAGACGAGGCCCTTTGTAATTGTATATTGTGGGGGCCTATGTGCTTCTCATTCATGTAGATGTGTGATTAGTTTATTTCATGAAATTGCTTTCTTGTAATTTGTGTCGTGAATAATGAAGCATTTCTTTTTAAATTTGTACACCACAAATTATTTGATTTTTTTGGACAAAATGACATAATCACATTGGGCTATCAGATTTGAAGTTAAGTAGCTAAAGGTCATAACAAAGTTTAAAACTATAAGATGTCCATGACTTCATTGTCACGGTTAGTATTGAATTCAGAAAATAGAAAGCTTTCTATGTTTTCCCTACTACATGAATCTGATATACTTCCTCGTATCCAACCGTCCATTCTGAACGGAGAGTAAAGATTGCCCCAATCACAATGTCACGTCTTTATATTATTTTATTTTTACTATTATTTATACAAACTATTTTAACGCCAAATTTTATACATCCAATTCTCTATTAAACTTGCACTAGTAAAAAATATAAAACAAATATTTCCAATAAAATAAAATGACCAAAATACTTTTGAAATATTCAAGAGGTATTCTGGTCATTATATTTTATCAAAAATTATTTTTAATATGTTTTTATAGGTGCGCCCCAATGAGAAGATGACACATACCAATTTTCATATTTATAAAATTTGTATAAAAAAACTAAAAATAAAATACTTTGAGACGTTAGATCTAAGATCATATGGTGAGTGGCTCTCTTGATCAAAATTGGACGACTGGATGGTAGGGGAAGCATAAATATTATATGTTGTAAAAGAAGTATAGAGACCTTTCCCAAGACTAAATTGGGGATCACCTCATTTAAGGAGTCATGGCCCTTACAAATCATAAGTTCAAGAATATAAGATTTCCACTTTCGTTGACAGATTTGGCACCTGCATTGCTTGCTATTTTTGCCTGTTGCTATTGTTTTATTGAAAATATTTTTTATGCATTTTTCGCTACTGCGAGTTTTATAGGGGAATAGATGTCCAAATTTGGTGTCAAAATAGTTTATAAAACAAAGTAAAAATAAAATAGTGTAGAGACGTGACATTGTGATTGAGACAATGATTAGATCTAACAAGGGGCACAAATAATAACAACAACAACAACAATAAATTTTCCAAAAATAATAAATTCTTGAAATTTACCAATTTTAAGTTTGCTAGATGGGAGATACTTACTAGGACCTCAAAGATTATCCGAGCCTTTCTTGATGACAGAGAATTGAATAGGTAGGATTTAATTAATCAGGTGGGGTGAGATATGATTTAGTTAAACTTGTCATGATAGGAACCTGGTTCATCTTGCACTATAAATACCCCCGTTGTCAAATTCAAATGGATGGGCTTTCTAGGGACTCATCTTAGTTTTCAAATGCTCTCTACCTGCTGCAGGAAACCAATGCTAGGGTTTGGATGTTACAAAACCCTAGGTTGGATTCCTATATTTAATTAACCCTATTACCTTTAGAACCCTAGATTCATTCCCAACCCTAGGTTTTTGTTGTCTTCAACACTCAAAAACTGACTAACCATATGTATTGTATAAGCAATATCAGGGCATAAAATGGTTAGATATATCAGTTTCCAATCAGTTGCCTATAAAAGGTTGGGTCAGGAAGAGCTTCACCAGCGGTAGCCCGAAAGTTGGCATTGACCACAAGAGGGGTATCAACCTTTTTTGTATCATTCTGGAGTTGAGCTTGAGAAACAATTTCTGAAGCATATTTTTGTTGTGACAACAGATAGCCACGAGGAGAATAAGAAACTTTAAGTCCAAGAAAATACCGCAAGAAACCCAAATTTTTCATTTCAAAGGCGTTATTGAGCCTTTGTTTGATTTTATGAATTGTACCTCTATCATTACAAGAGATAATCATATCGTTGACATATAGTAACAAGAGAACCCGTCCTGCAGAAGTTTCAGACACAAAAAGCGTTGGATCATGATGACTTTGTAGAAATCCAACTGAAAGAACTTTATTACCAAAATTTTCAAACCAAGCACGAGGTGCTTTTTTGAGTCCATATAAGGCCAGTCGGAGATTACACACGCGGTTGTGAGGATCCACAATGCCAGGAGATAACTTCATAGATACGTCTGTATCAAGATCACCATTGAGAAAAGCATTTTTTACATCCAATTGATAGAGAGGCCAATGATGAACAGAAGCCACTGAGATCAGTGTACAAATTGTAGTTATATGAGCAACTGCAAAAGTGTATGCAAAGTTAATACCATATTGCTTATTGTAACCTTTTGCCACCAAGAGGGTTTTGTGGCGTTCAAGACTGCCATCTGCATTGGTTTTAATTTTATATACCCATCGACAACCTACGGAAGTTTTTCCTTTCAAGAGAGTTGCCAGGTCCCAAGCATGCATACGCTCGAGGGCATTCAACTCATCAGTCATTGCTTGTTCCCACTCAAGTTGACTTGTAGCTTCTTTATAAGTCCGAGGTCCTGAAAAAGAGTTAACAGAGGCAAGGAAAGCTTGGGGTTGAGGTAAGAAGATTTCATAGTCAGCAAGGCGGGAAGGTGGAGCAGATGCCCGGGTGCTCCGTTTAAGAGTAGGGAGCGGCAGAGGATCAGCAGATGCAGAGTTTTGATCAGGACTGTCAGCATGAGATGCTTGAGTTTCTTCCTGGACTTCAGAAGGAGCGACATGAGTGGAATGACCAGAGGTATGAAGAACAGAATCAAAGAAGGGGACCAAGAAAGAAAGATGAGAAGGTAATGAATTATTGTTATTAGCAAAGAATTGAATATACTCAGAAAACATCACATGTCGAGATACCCAAAGTCTTTTAGTCACAGAGTCATAACATCTATATCTTTTTTTATGATCAGGGTAACCAATAAAGCAACATTTGATCGTCTTTGGAGACAACTTATCTCTCTCAATTAGTGGTAATAAAACAAAGCAATTGTAGCCAAATACACGTAAGAGCAAATAATCGGGTGGTCGTACAAACAATTTTTGAAAAGGTGTTTCACCAGATAAAATAGAGGATGGCATGATGTTGATGAGGAAGACTGAGGTATGAATAGCTTCTGCCCAAAATTCTTTTGGGACAGATGCAGAAAAAAGAAGGGACCTTGTGATTTCCAAGATATAACGATTTTTACATTCAGCAACACCATTTTGTTCTGGTGTATAAGGGGATAGGTTTTGTGGTGTTAAATGTTGTGACTAGCCAAAAATTGTTGAAGCAACCCACTGACATATTCCCCTCCAGAATCTGAGTGCAGAGCTTTAATTTTAGTGGAAAATTGGGTTTCTACATATGAATAAAACTGAGTGAAGGTTTTAAAAAGTTCAGTGCGATTATTCATAATGAAAACCCATGTATAATGAGTATGATCATCAACAAATGTTACAAAATAGCATGACCCTCATTTAGATGGAATAGGTGCAGGACCCCACACATTAGCATGAACAAGATCAAACATAAAAGGGAAAACAAAAGTACTTCGAGAAAAAGGTAAAGCATGAGGCTTAGCGAATTTGCAAATTGTATAATGTTGGACATTAATAAAAATTTTATTTCGAATAGTACCAAGAACATTGCAGGAAAATAAAGACTGTAAATGAGATGTAGAGATGAGACCAAGGCGTTGATGTCACAGGGATGTGTCATCCACAATAGAAACAACACAGACATAAGAGTTTGACATATGCAGATAGTCCAAGTAGTACAAATTACCAACTTTGCGTCCAGTCTTAATCAATTGCCCTGATTGTTGATCCTGTATGAGGCAAAAAGATGGAAAAAAAACAATATTACAATTGGAATGAGTAAGCTGACCAACGGACAATAAATTCATGGTAAGAGAAAGAACATGGTAAATATTAGAACCTTAATTTACTAGAAGGGTCTGAGGTAAGAGATATAGAGCCCATTTTTTATACTTTCATCCCCATCACAATAGATATAGTATCAGACAAGGGGTTACAATCAACTAGGATGGACTCATTGGAGGTCATATGGTGAGAAGCTCCTACGTGGATCAACCAAGAGGTAGAAACAGAGTTACCTAAAAAGGAGGGAGTGGGTTTAGAGGCCATGTGTGACTGAGAAAACATAGACTATGCTTGTTCCAGAATAAATGTACTTGAGTTATACAAGTGGTGAAGCAGGAATAGGACTGGGACCTCCAATTTGCGTTGGTGGGGTCTTGAGCAATGGTTAATTTGTATCAACAACAACATCGAATATGTATTTCTTCTTGTTTGGGCAGTTGTACTTGAGGTGTCCTAGTTCTTTACAATAGTTACATCTAACAGATTGCTTGTTCTTGAAAGGAATATAATACGAATTGCGCGGATTCTGTTTAACCACATTTGACTTCTGAAGTCGGGTTGCCAAAAAACAATGTTTCCTTTAACACTTGAGTAAAGAGATTTGATCTTAGTTTCTTCTACAATTGGCTCAAAAAAAGCGTGATTCAGAATGGGGAGAGACCTTCTATGGATCAGGTCATTTCTGACACTCTCAAATTCATCCCGAGATTTTGTAATTATTTTTGCACTAGGACCATGTTCAATTGCATGTTCCATTAATGCTAGAGTCTCAATGTATCTTCATGGAGGAGTAAAAATCTTGAATTGACTGCTCTCTCTGTTTGAAGAAGCGAAGTTCCTGTACTAACTGGTACTTTCATGCCCAGTTAGTCTGATTATAAATGTCCTCAAGAAATTTCCAATCTTCTCTAGCAGTTTTGAAAGTGCTTAGGTTGATCCCTATATTGCTTTCAGAGGAGCCCATCAGCCATGTTATAATTTGAATATTATTTATGCCTCATTCTTCAAGTTTTCCTGGCTCAATAGATTTCCTCTAAGTCCCATCTATATATCCAAGAAGACATTTTCCATGAATGACATTTGGCATAAATGGGGCCCAAAAGGTGTAATTGGTGACATTGAGTTTGATGGGTACAAGTTGGAAGGACTCTGATTTTTCCATGGGAAGGGATGCAAAATGAAGGAATAGTGTAGCAAGGTGGTCCCTTTTGGGTGGCAAAGAGACTCAAATAGAGGGAAAGTTGCAGCCTGGCAGAGAGAGAGAGGGAGGTTGTTTGTAGAGAGAAAAATTGATTTCCTGTGAAGGAAACATAGAGGGTTGAGAGAGGACAATACTGAGAGAGCAACAAAAGGTTGAAAATGGGCTTTCTCTCTCTTCTCCTAACTACGAAGAAACCGTGGCTCCAACCTTGTGAAGAGTGTAACAAGACTTTCAAATCATATCATGCCCTTAACAGCCACAACCAAGCCAAGCACAGTGCATCCAAGTAAGGATCAGCCAAAGACGAAATGCTCTTGAGGATAAAACAAGAAGAGAAGGCTACAAAAAACCAGAGACATTCTCAACTCTCACTCTAAAATAAATGTTGGTACGTGTGTGTGGCCATGGGGCCTTTAAAAGTGCAATATTTCTCTCTATTATAATTTAATGTTTATCACTAAAAAATGAAGGCTTCTTAGAGAGAGAAAGTATCGTTATCTAACGGCTAGAAAGTAACCACCCACTTTCCAGGATTACAGGGCCACGTTTTCTCAGAGATTTTTGGAGGAAGCCAAATGTTGGAGAACGGCCTCATCCATCCCTCTTTAAGAAGGGTTTCATGGCCATGGAGAGGTACATAGAAATTTACAAAGTTCTTACAATTCAGGTAAAAGCATGATCTTTACAATCGATAGTCTCAAGACACTGCCCCTAATCCTAAGAGTGGGTCCATCTCTTCCCTCAAGTTTTTCAACATTGGTATCAGAGTTTTTTCTGGAAGCGTGGTGGGCTTGTAACCTACTGTTCCCAGGTTCCATTATTCATTTATTTATGTTTTATTTAATTCTTGCACATAACCCACAGGTCCCAAGATCGAAATCGATTATTTGGTTTCCTGTGAGTTTGTATTTTATTGAATAATATCTCTTTTAAAAAAAACATTTATCAATTCTCTATTTACTTTGTTGAAATTTGTCATCTCCGAGAAAGTTGATTTCATGAGCCATGAGTCAATTTATTATTTATTTGTTATTATCTCTAAGATAATTGTTCCATTGTTAGGTTTATCTTATTGTTGTAAAAATTAGCTGAAATCCTTTGATATCAATCTGTTACTATTTTCTCTCATAAATTATTATACCTTTTGCAAGTTAATAGGCGTACTTTGTTAAAGCAACAAAAGTAGACGCACTTTGATTTAAACCATCTGCACTTTTGATATACACACTTTGTAAATAGGAGATTTCTATCAAAAGGTAGAGAGAAACAAATCGCATATTTTTTATTCTCTCTTGACCTTTATTTCTTGCTCATCATCAAGGTAACATTTTTTTTTAATGCTAGCTTGGTTTTTTTTTTTTTTTTTTTGTGTCCACTTTGTGACCAATTTTTTTTTTTTGAGGCAAACTTTTTCAACAGATATCGTTGTTGATAGTTATAAAAATATAAATAAATAAAAGATTGTACAAATTTTAGAGAGAGAAAGATAAAGACATATAATTGCTGAAAATCGGTTGGCTTGCACCTTAATTTCTTCCATATTTTATTGCTGAAAATTTGTGCATATTTTTATTGAATTATTGAAAATTTTTATGCACACAAGAACTATTCAAGTAAAGGTTGTAATAGCAATTGCATGCATTTTTTTTGTGGCTTATAATTTAGGGATTTACTACATATTTTATTTGCATAATAATTGTCATTGCATTGCATAATTATCCTATGCTTGGGTCTTTTTAAGTTAGAAAATTTTATGATCTTGATTTTGTGAATTCATTATTTTTATGATTATGCAATGCCATATTTTTGTTGGAAAATATCAAAATATCATTGTATACTCTCTTTTGTGCTAAAACATATTCATATATTTATAAAACTTATTTTTATACAAGATTTGACATAAAGTATTTGTTGCCGTACTTTATTAATTTTTTGTTTCATCATAGCAGTGCAAACATAAACTCTTCGAGAAATTATTTATTTTTTGAGGTCTCAGCTCACTAAGAGTAGGCAAACCTTTTGAGTTAACTAGTAGACAACCCTTTCTTAAACACAATTTTTTTTTTTTGAACTTTTAGGTATTATCTAAAATTTTAAAATGACATCTAGGCTAGTCATGTCAGAACTATCCAAACTTGAAAAACTCAATGGGACCAATTTTTCTATGTAAAAAAGAAAAATTGGATATAGTCTCTTTCAAGATAGGGTAGATTATGTCTTAGAAACAGAACCACCAGTTTTAGAGCCTAATGCCAATGGTCAACTCAGAAGACGACTTGAAAAATGGTTAGAAGATGACAAAGTAGCTAGGACTAGTATGTTGAGCTTTATGAAAGATGATTTAATTAGAGTCTTTGAAGATTACATAACAGCTCAAAATATGATGGGCGTCCTATCTGAAAAATATGGGACCACTTCTGAGACCCATATACAATTGTTGTTAGAAAAATACAATTCTTGCAGAATGAAAGAAACGGACTCAGTGACCGAGCATGTCAGTAAAATGACAGTGCTTGCAAAAGACCTTGTCGCAGCTAGGAATCCAGTCCCCGATCGCATGCAAGTGTCCATTGTCCTTAACAGTCTCCCTCCATCTTGGGAGTCTGCTGTAATTGCATTGAAACATTATGCACAAGAGATAACCATGTTAAATCTTCTCATGCATCTTAGTATTGAAGCTGAGAGAAGAATGAGGAAGAAGTCAAATGAGCTCTACTTTGCCCAACGTTCATCTTCTCAGATCCGAAAGAAACCTTTCAATTATCAGAAAAATAATAAGTATAAGGGAAATGGGAGAAAATTTAAAAATCAAAAGAATAAAGTTGAGAAAACCTGTTTTTATTGTAAGGAAATTGGGCACATCAAGTTTAATTATCCTAAGCTGAAAAATAAAAATAGGAATAAAAATAACAACCTTGATCGAAATAATCAAAATAAGAGAAATGACTTGATCTGCGTTGTTCTGAAATCAATAGTTTTCGATCATTACCTGAGAAATTGGTGGGTCGACTCAGCCTCCACTTGACATGTCTCGAGGACCAAAGACGGATTCACATAATTGAAAGAGATTACAGCCGGTAACCAGCGAATTTACATGGGAAATGACACCTACTGCGATGTACTAGGTGTTGGTACTTTCAAGCTATGTTTACCAGGAGGAACAAGTCTCTTATTGACTGATACATTATATGCGTCCAATATAAGGCGCAAATTAATTATTTCTGTCCCTAGGCTGGACGACAAGGTTTACGAAATAAGATTCAAGTCTAGTTGAATTACCATTGGGAAGCATTCTAGGGCTTTAGTGTATGGTACTAAAGTTGACAATTTGTACTGACTGAACATTAATAAAATTTCTTCGTTTTCTGGTTATATTGGTGGTTCTTTAGATGCTTTTATGTGTATGGATGATCCATATTTATGTCACTGTAGATTAAGACAAATAAATAAAGACAAAATGAATCAAATAGTTAAAAGAGGCTTGCTCCCCAATTTAAGAGAAATTGTATTCAAAACATGCGAGCCATGTATTTCTGGTAAATTAACTAAGAAGTCTTTCCATAATAGGACAAGGTCTAGTGCATTATTTAGTATTGTTCACTCTGATATATGTGGCCCATTAAATGTGAAAACACATAGAGGTATGTAATATTTCATAACATTTATAGACGATTATTCACGTTATGGATATGTATACCTAATTAGTAAGAAATCAAATGCATTAAAAACATTTAAAGAATATAAAGCTGAGGTAGAAAATCAGTTAGGTAGACATATTAAAATTCTTCGAACAGATAGGGGAGGTGTATATTGTTCTGCCTTATTTTCTAAATTTTGTAAGGAGAATGATATAATTCACCAAACAACTATGCCATATACACCACAACAAAATGGTGTAGCTGAAAGAAGAATAGAACTCTAATAGACATGGTTAGGTCCATGATGAGCCATTCAAATTTATCACTTCATGTTTTGGGTGAGGCTCTCAACACTGTAATATATATCATTAAGCATGTTCCAACTAAATATATAAACTTGACCCATATGAATCATGGACAGGTAGGAAACCTGACCTTACTATCTTGAAAGTTTGGAGTTCTTGGGTACATGTGTTTATACCATCATAAAATAGAAATAAATTACAAAGTAAAACTATAAAATGCTCTTTATAGGCTATTCAAAAAATTCTAAAGGGTATAGATTCTATAACCATGATACTAGATCATTAGTAGAGAATCGTGATGCTCATTTCTTAGAAAATATAGATGATGAAAAAATTTTAAGTAAGCATATTGACTTACGTAAAATTGATAGAGATAAGGGTCAGAAAGACCCTGTTTCTCAAACTCCCTCTATATTTGGTGAGAATGATTCAATTGAATCAAGTATACCAGATAGGCTAAAAAGAACTAGAGCCCCACCAACGACTTTAGAAGAATTTTATGTATTTATGAATGAAGATAATTACACTTCAATGAGTGAAGATACAATAGATGAACCTCAAAGCTACAATGAAGCTATTAGCTCACTTGACTCAGCTGAGTGGATTCAAGCCATGGATGATGAACTTGATTCTATTAAAAGAAATCAAGTCTAGGAGTTGGTTGACCTCCCTAAAGAGAGAAAAGTCATCAGTTGCAAATGAGTTCTAAAAAAAAAGCTTAATGTAAATGGATCCATTAATAAATATAAAGTTAGGTTGGTAGCTAAAGGATTTACCCAAAGGGAAGGAATATATTATGTAGAAACTTATTCTCCAGTAGCCAAATTTTTATCTATTAGGATCATCGTTGCATTAGTTGCATATTATGATCTAGAATTATTTCAGATGGATGTCAAAACAGCTTTCTTAAATGGAGAATTAAAAGAAGATATATACATGAAACAACCAGAAAGATATGTAATTAAAGGCTAAGAAGACAAAGTATATAAACTTAATAAATCTTTATATGGTCTAAAACAGTCTTCTAGGCAATAGTACTTTATTTTTCATAATGCAATCACTGAAATTGGTTATATAGCCAATATGTTAGACCATTGTGTATATATCTGAAATAGTGGGAGCAACTTTGTTATATTGTCACTATATGTTGATGATATTTTGATAATCGGTAATGATATTGGCATGATTAACCATATCAAATCATGGCTAAGTTCTCATTTTGAGATAAAAGATATGGGAGAAGCCTCATATATATTATGCATTAAGATAACAAGAGATAGAAGTTGAAGACTTCTATGTTTATCTCAAGAAAATTATTTAGAAAGTGTTTTAAAGAGATTTAAGATGGAAAATTGCAAGCCCATAGATACACCTATTTGTAAAGGCCTAAAATTATTAAAGAAAATGTGTCCATTAAATGATAGTGATAAAGCTGAAATGTAAAGAATTCCATAAGCTCAAGCTGTAGGATGCATAAATTATGTCATGTTGTGTACAAGACCTGATTTGAGTCATGCATATAGTCTTGTAAGTAGATTTCAAAGTAATCCTGGGATGGCTTATTGGTAAGCTGTAAAAAGGATACAAAGATATATTTAGAAAACTAAAAATTACAAGTTGTGCTTCCAAGCTAACAACTTAGAGGTTACTGGGTACTCTGATGCAGATTTTGCAAGAGACCCAGATGATAGAAAATCAACCTCAGGAATTGTATTCCTCTTTGGAGGTGGATGTGTTTCTTGGTCTATTAAAAAACAAGGTTGTGTAGCTCGGTATACTATGGAAGCCGAGTATATTGCTTGTAGCAGTGCTACAACCTATGTCGTCTAGATTAAACGCTTCATAAATGATTTGCAGCGGGATGTAGCTGACGGACCGGTTACAAGTGTTTGTGATAATCAGGCTACTATTTCATCAATTAGAAATGGAGCTTATAGTTCCAAGGTAAGCACATTGAAATTGATTATCATTATATTTATGATATTATTAGATAGAATAAAATAACTGTAAGTTATTTGCCATCTTCAGATATGATTGCAGACCCTTTAACAAAGGGATTGAGTGCAGAAATATTATCAAAGCATGTAGCTTTGCTGGGACTTAGAAATATTTAAGTCAAGAACTCCCAAATGGGATATTTTTTGATGTCTTGAACATGAGAAGAAAAACCGCATTAATGTAAAAACCATGACATGACTTTAGATATTTTTTGTTATGAAATGTATAACCGCACTTGTATAAAAGCCTCATGACAAAAATATGCGCATAAATATTAAATTCATTAAGTGGTAAAGACTTTATGATATTTCAATATATCTGGCCCTAATGGCCAAGTGGGAGATGTTGGTATGTGTGTGTGGCCATGAGGCCTTTAAACGTACAATATTTCTCTCTCTTATAATTTAATGCTTATTACTAAAAAAAGAAGGCTTCTTAGAGAGAGAAAGTGTCATTATCTAATGGCTAGAAAGTAACCACCCACTTCCCAGGATTACAAAGCCGCGTTTTCTCAAAGATTTCAGAAGGAAGCTGAACGTTGGAGAACTGCTTCCTCCATCCCTCTTTAAGAAGGGTTTCATGGCCATGGAAAGGCACATAGAAATTTACAAGAGAGTGAAAAACAATAAAGATTTTCAACAATAAAGAGAGGAGTTTGAAGGGTCTCACAAGAGAGTGAAAAACAGAGTTCTAGAGAGAAACCTGGGCAACGTTCAGCGTATCCCAAGAACGAGAATTTCATGCACAAATCTTTGTCTTATCCACAAATACCAAACACCAAGACAAGGAAATTTTCTAGAGAGAGAAAATATCTGAGGATGAAGATTTATCTCTTTGAATGCAAATTCGATCTAGAGAGAGAAAATGTGAACACAAGATGATATAGAGTGATAAAAATCAAGCAAAATGAAAAAAGAGAAACAAATCCAACAAATTAAGAGAGACAAAATCTAGGAAATCAAGAGAGACCAGGTTCACTGTGACAAAAGAGAGAGAAGGGAGAGCGACCGAGATGCAGAGAGCAGAGCTTCTCAACCGGATGATAGAGACAGTAGATCCATAAGCGGTGCAGTCAACAGATCCAACTGATGGTAGAGTTTTGTAGGATGGCAAGTTTAGATGTGGTTTTAGAATGAAGACAATCAGAGATTCAAATCAGGTTTCAGGGGAGAAAGAAGAAGGGGCAGAGCAGGAGAGAAAGAAAGAGGGGCCGAATGAATTTTTATTTTTTTTTAAAGTTGCAGAGAGATAATGGCGGAGATTTTAGAGAGAGAAAAATAGAAATGGAGAGAATGAACAGAGAGAAAATATGGAACACCTTTGATGGCCCTGAATCACGTCTCCAGGCTTTGCAGGTCTATTGATATATAAACTTGATATTATTTGTATTGATATATAAACGTGATTTACAGTGGTGAATTTATACATGAAAGTACAA
>NW_006499435.1:2785755-2802667 GCF_000471905.2 Amborella trichopoda
TTTGTTCTTTTTTAGACGAAGGCCCTTTGTAATTGTATATTGTGGGGGCCTATGTGCTTCTCATTCATGTAGATGTGTGATTAGTTTATTTCATGAAATTGCTTTCTTATAATTTGTGTCGTGAGTAATGAAGCATTTCTTTTTAAATTTGTACACCACAAATTAATTGTTTTTTTGGACAAAATGTCATAATCACATTGGGCTATCAGATTTAAAACTATAAGATGTCTATGACTTCATTGTCACGGTTAGTATTGAATTCAGAAAATAGAAAGCTTTCTGTATTTCCCCTACTACATGAATCTGATATACTTCTTCGTATCTAACCGTCCATTCTGAGCGGAGAGTAAAGATTGCCCCAATCACAATATCACGTTTTTATATTATTTTATTTTTACTATGTTTTATACAAATTATTTTAACGCCAAATTTTATACATCCAATCCTCTATTAAACTTGCACTAGCGAAAAATATAAAACAAATATTTCCATTAAAATAAAATGACCAAAATACTTTTGAAATATTCAAGAGGTATTCTGGTCATTATATTTTATCAAAAATTATTTTTAATATGTTTTTATAGGTGCGTCCCAACGAGAAGATGACACATACCAATTTTCATATTTATACAATTTGTATAAAAAAAACTAAAAATAAAATACTTTTAGACGTCAGATCTAAGATCATATGGTGAGTGGCTCTCTTGATCAAAATTGGACGGCTGGATGGTAGAGGAAGCATAAATATTATATGTTGTAAAAGAAGTATAAAAACCTTTCCCAAGACTAAATTGGGGATCACCTCATTTAAGGAGTCATGGCCGTTACAAATGGCCCTTACAAATCATAAGTTCAAGAATATAAGATTTCAACTTTCGTTGACAGATTTGGCACCTGCATTGCTTGCTATTTTTGCCTGTTGGCTGAGGAATCCGCTTTCATGTTGATTTTGACAGTCTGAATAATGGTTCTATTCAAAGATGTTGGGACTATAGTTGGCAAAATTCCCAATGTTTGCTTTGTAATCACCTCCGAATCGATAGCCATTGGTTTCGGCCTGCTTAGTTTGCCTTCGGTCTTCGGAGGTCTTAGACTTTTCCAGGTAGTTTGTTTTGGGAATTATGGTAGGTTCAGGTTTTGAGATGGTTGTCTCAGGGGACTATAGTTGGCAAAATTCCCAATGTTTGCTTTGTAATCACCTCCGAATCGATAGCCATTGGTTTCGGCCTGCTTAGTTTGCCTTCGGTCTTCGGAGGTCTTAGACTTTTCCAGGTAGATTGTTTTGGGAATTATGGTAGGTTCAGGTTTTGAGATGGTTGTCTCGGGGAACTTTGGTTTTCTCATGATTTCTTCGATCAGTATCGGGAGTCTACATCTTTATATTTCTCTCTTTTAACTATTTATTTTCCTTTAATTTTTGCCCGAATTAATAGTATTAACTTTATAGAAAACCACTTAACTTTGGTTAATAGTGCATGTAATATGCTAATAAACATCATGACCTTGTAAAAAAAAAACAATAGGAACATCATGTTGCTAAGATAATGATGGAAATTTGACAAAACTAGCAAACAAGAAAATTTTAAGATAAAAATTAATTTTTACATGATTAATTCATATCTCAAAGCAAAGCAGGGAAGTGGAGAAAAAGTGGCATCACAACAATTTCATCTTCATCCCATAATTTGAAAGAGATGGTAAGTAGTGCCGGGCCCTTCAGGGTCGAGAGAGAGAGAGACCCTTCCTGGTCCAAAATAATCCAATTATAAATTATTGAGAGAGAGAGAGGGAGATTATGTGGTGAAGACCCTATGCCATACCATTACTGCACTCTTCATTTATATTCCTCCGGGCACAAAACCCAACCGAGGGGTACTGTAGGATCCCAAAGTTTCTAGATGTATTCTTTTCAACATAGTGGCAAGGAAAAATTTATATGCTTTTCCTACCACATTAAACTTATATATTTTCTTTTATCCAACTGTCTAATTTAAATAGATGGTTAAGATGGCTCCAATTACAATGTCACATCTCTATATTATTTAATTTTTAATATTTTTCTATCAAATATTTGGACACCAAATTTTGGACGACCAGTTCTCTATTAAATTTTCACATCTAAAAAATATAAAAAACATATTCTCAATAAAATAAAATAACCAAAATACCCATGAAAGATTTGAGGGGTATTTTGGTCATTGTAGTTTATAAAAAAATATTTTTTCTAGGTGCGCCCAATGAGATGATGATACGTACCAAATTTCATAGTCATATAATTTGTATAAAAAATAAAAAATGAAATACTTCGAGGTGTCGGATTTAAGAATGAACGGTGAGTGGCTCAATTGATCAAAATTTTGACAGTTGGATGGTAGGGGAAAGCATAGAAGATGTAGGGGAAGTATAGAAACCATTTCCTTATCAAAGTACGTGTTAGAGATTAACTATTGGAAAAAGTTTATATAAAGTTTCAAACTTCAAATGTAGAATTACATATGCACCTCAAAAGTCCATCGGAAAAAATTATTTTCAAAATTTCTATATATTTATAGATCTACTTGATTTTAACTATTTTTAGATTTTAAAATTTTATTGTAAGATATGGAAATAGATTTTGAGATAATTATAATAATTTTGTATGCCAAAACTACATGCTATTATAAAATTTGGAGGTGCGCGGTAATTGGATTGATTAAAGTTGAAACCTTATAAAAACCACACCCTTAACTATTTAACATTCTACATATTTGCAACTATTCCAACCCAAGGTCACCTACTTTTTTACGGGTATTCTGATGAGTAATTTGATGAATTTCCAAAAAATATCAAACTAACTCTCCTAGCGTGAAAAAAGAACGACATAAACAAGAGCATAGATGGTCCAAAATTTGAACCATGAAAGCGAATTATTAAAGAACATGAAAATCCTTTTTTTTTTTAATCATCATGTGATAGTTCTTAAGTAGATCCAACATTTCATACTCAAAAGGCTTCCAAGGGAGGTTTTCACCAAAAGGAGCAAGTAGACAGTATACTCTGGCAGGAGCATATTATACATGTTAATGGTAGGTTGTCATTTCATAGCATCTTGTCACAATTTCATAGCATCTTGTCACTGTAAGAACTCCAGATTTTTTTTGAGAATATCACAAGGTGTGTGGATCAAGGGAAGGATATACTTATCTAAAACAGTGACATGTAGCAGTCTTTAAATAAACAAAGGACATGGCCAAATTAAATTAAATTCATACAAAAAAGTGTCAAGCTAGATATTGTCGAGGACTCTAAGCAACTTCAAGAGTTACTGGTCAAATTAAAATAAGGGAAACAGGGGACCATTTGCAATAGAAAGTAGATATAGGGAAATTTCCAAATACAATGAACCCAAGCAATGCAATGAGCATGTGTAAACACATGAAGCCAAAACATTAATGAGGGGAAAGTTCCCCACATGAAGCCAAAACATTAATGATCAAAATCATAAGGAGTTGAATTTTAAAAGGAAAGAAAAAGGGAAGCGTATATCAGTTTTTACTTTAATTAAAGAGTATAAGAAGTTAAAAAGACCCACCTATTCAAATGCGGCCTCCTTCAAAACTCCCTTTGGAGATGAAAAAGCTGTTCATGAGTAAGTGGGTGCTAGAGCCCGCTCACTCACAAAAGTCGACGTTGTAAAATACTCAGGGGGCCGTATACGGTGTAAATTTTTTGTCAAAAAATTCACATTTTAGACAAAAAAAATTTCTTTATATTTTCATATTTATCATTATCATAGCCTAGATCACAAATTGCTAAAATTTTGGATTCAAAATCCAACTTTAATATTGTAGAAATCCAAGTTTAAGATTGGATAAAAATAGTCGGCTGACTCATAGACAACCGATCCTTTTGGAGACTGGTTTCGGACTTAAAATATCAAGGGTCCATAATCTTGACTGTCCTGCTATGAAAAATGAAAGTCAGATTTTGAATTTAAAAGTGCGTGATCTTAGATTTTGTTTTTTAATCATTAACCGTTGTTCATTTAATTATTTGCATATCAATAGATCAACACTATTTTTTGAGATACAAAATCATGAATCAAAAACAAAATGCATCTAGAGTGACTTACAATATGTTTTATAACCTAATTGCGGTTCTAAGATGGATATTCCGAAAAAGACTGCATTTGAATATGAACTCATTTTAACTTTTTCTATTAAAAATAAATCGTATATTATAAGACTATCTGCTTTAAATAGAAGGTATCAATCAGCCACCATATTTAAAATCGGACAGCCAATTGTATGTCATTGTTCTTATAAAATTTAAAAATATACTTTCTAACTTTGACCCTGGAATATACCAAAGTAAACCAATTTAAACTTTCTCATAAAAAATTCGAAATCTTGAATAAAACCCTGACCATTCTCTCTTTCCCTCCACCACAAGAGGTGGGGGTTTACTTACGAACTATAATACTGAATATGAGCTTTAGCACGTGCAAATAAAGATTGGCTATAGAAATCTTCATCCAAAATTCATTTTTCTTAACTAATAGAGATTGGCTATAGAAATCTTAGTGTGTCACTCTGTCCTATTAAGGGCTATATTCTCAATAAGGCCATAAGTCTCCATATATTTTTTCACTACTTCTAACTATTTTTTTTTTAGCATACCCCTTGACCTTTTTGAGCCTTCCACTTGAACTAACTCCATCTCCTAATTGATATTGTATTAGGTTTGCACCATACATGGTGAACCCACCTATGTCTATTTGTTTTCAACTTGTTGTCTATTAGTGTCACACCTAAATTCTCCTAAATTTATTTTTTAATTGAATAAACATTATCTGAAATAAAAATCCTATGTAGAATCATCGGCTTAAGAAAGAAGAATAGAGCTCATGCTGATAGACGCCAACAAGTTTAATGCCCCTCAGACAAAACAAAAATAAATAATGTAAGAACATGTACATTGTAAGATCATTTATATTCAGTACAAGGAGGTCACATTACTCTTAGCCATTATATGTAAAATTGTGGGCTTAGAGTGTGTTACAATTGACCGAAAAATTTTCTTTGAAACTTTAAGTCTAATCAATAATACATCCTAAACTACTTGATTTTACATCCAATGGCTAAAACTAATTTTGACCTTGTGTGAAAGGTAAATTGTCCATTTGGTTTCAAATCCAAAGGATAAAATTGATTCCGACCTTCTTCTTCAAAAAATAGTCTTATCATAAACTTTTCCTATAAATAAAGAGAAATTGTGTAGCGTGATACTGTAGGATCATAATGTATATTAATTCCATCAGCAAAAGAGATATATTTGGGGATTTTTTATTTTGGATTTCTAGGATCAAATTCAAAACTTCCTGATGATTATTGTCAAATAAAAACAATATTTGAGGTTTTTAATACTTAGATCTCGCCCTCCAAAAATTGGAAATTCTTTATTCAACCTTGAAACATTTTTTCAAGCACATAAAATACATAATAATATGCTTTCACAATTTTTTTGTTTTTAAAGTTTTGTTTTTCTTTTTTTATTTGTGGGTAATTCAATGGGGAAGGCATGCCCGTACCTATTTTTTTTTAAGTAGATTCGAAATTAGATATTTCAAGGTATAAGTGGGATGTGTTAGTGGTAAAAATAGAAACCACAACATGGTGACTAGATGTGGGCATGCTAAGTCCCTTTCCTATAGTGGTAAGAACCTTTCTTGAAGTGTATATGGTGACTAGATGTGGGCATTTTACGCCCCTTTCCTAAAGTGGTAAGTGATAACCTTTTCTGAAGTGGTAAATCAGTGGGTATTTGGGCTTCTACCCTTTGATGAAAATGAAGTAAGAAACTTCATCATGGGGTTCGACAATACTAACGCAAAGGCCCTAAGCCATTCGTATGCTCAAGAGTTACATCCCAAAATTGAAGTGCCTAAAAATATTCCTAAAAGTATTCTCAGGTTGAGACTTACCTAGTAAATAGACAATATGCTCAGCAGTTCCTTTTGCATAAAATATTAATTGCAGACAGCATGATATCAAGGGTTCATATTTCATAGCAAGGCCAACATGATGATTTACAATATTAAAAGGAAAACCCCTCCTCATGCATTGAAAGGTTCGAAATTTTAGGAGTCAAATACTTAAAAATCCAAGAAAGGTCCGAAGTTTGAGGAGTCAAATGCTTAAAAATCCAAGAAAGATAGCACGTGCAACACTCGCGTAGCTTATCAAGCCTTCGCAAAGAAGTGTTCAACAATCCAGCAGGGATGAACAGGAACCGGCAGGGTTACTCGGAAGCTGCGCCCAGTTAGGGTGGTCAACCAGCTTGAGCAACCTAACTTTTTTTTTCAAATATATATATATATATATATATTTAAAAAAATAAAAAATTTGTTTTTGTTTGTAATAGTTATTTTAATGCCATTTATCGTTTTGGAAAAGAATGAGAAGTATTTTGGATATAAATACTTATTTTTACGTTTTTTCAAATTTTTTAACATTATTTTTACAATACCCCTCGGCTCATTGATTTTTCAGATCCATTTTTCATTGGTGTTTTAATCTCATTTGGATGTATTTTATTATTTAATTATGTTTTAAAGAGTGATTTACAGACAATCCCTAAAATTTTAACTAAAATACAAAATTCTCGGTGGAAATTATGAACGTTAATCTATTTTTTTTTCAATATCGCCACTTGGTTAATTTGAATTTCGAATTTACTTTTTAATTTTTTCCGTCAGTAGGAAAGAGCCCCAAGCTTTTAAGTCATTATCCTACTAACGAAAAAAACTAAAGATAAAATAAAAAAAAAAATCGGGTGGATCGAGGGATAAATTCGAAAGAAATAAAAAAAACAGGTTGACCGACCTTCTTTGTTTTAACATATAAGTAGAAAAAACATATAAGTAGAATTTTTTGTATTTTACCTAAAATTTTAAGTTCTCTAAGTAAATCACACTATTTTTAATGCACTTTTTACCTCTCTTAAGATTTTTCAAAAGAAAAATGTAACTTTTTTTTAGCCCAATCGACAAGGGCAAGTTACCGGGACTGGTTCCAATTTCCTCAGAGCCCGACCAAAGCGAGGTTCCGAAGCGGGTTCCTGCAATCGAACACTGGTCCCATACTCGTAATCGTAGAGAGAAAGAAATGGTCGTAGAAGGCGTCACATGCACTGAGTCGCCTCTCACTAATAAAGGCCTAATCATTTCATTACTTTTCTCTCTATAAATACACAGTTCTCCAAATCATACAATGAGCAACAATATCATTCAGGCTTATTCCCCTCTCACTTTCTCTGTCTAAAGCCTCCTTTTGTCCCTTTCTTTTTCTACAAATTTCTAGCTACTCCTTTGGACAGTTCTGTTTAGGCACAATTGAGAAGATGGGTTTAAATAGTACTGCTGCTCTTGCACTAGTGATAGTGTTGGTGTGTAGCAGCAGCAAGTGTGCGTAACCATGGGGCTTTTAAACGTGCAATATTTCTCTCTATTATAATTTAATGCTTATCATTAAAAAATAAAGGCTTTTTAGAGAGAGAAAGTGTCGTTATCTAATGACTAAAAAGTAATCACCCAATTTCCAGGATTACAGGGCCACGTTTTATGAGAGATTTCAGGAGGACGCCAAACGTTGGAGAACGGCCTCATCCATCCCTCTTTAAGAAGAGTTTTATGGCCATGGAGAGGTACATATAAATTTACAGAGTTCTCACAGTTCTGGTAAAAGCCTGATTTTTGCGATCGATAGTTTCAAGATACTGCCCCTAATCCTAAGAGTGGGTCCATCTCTTCCCTTAAGTTTTTCAACATTGGTATCAAAGTTTTTTCTAGAAGCGTGGTGGGCTCGTAACCTACTGTTCCCAGGTTCCATTTTTCATTTATTTATTTTTTATTTAATTCTTGCTCATAACCGACAGATCCCAAGATCAAAAGCGATTATTTGGTTTCTTGTGAGTTTGTATTTTA
This sequence comes from Amborella trichopoda, assembly GCF_000471905.2. Next base: position 2,793,719 of record NW_006499435.1, read on the forward strand.
TTGATCAATATCTCTCTTAAATTTTTTTTTATCAATTCTCTATTTACGCTGTTGAAATTTGTCATCTTTGAGAAAGTTGATTTCATGAACCGTGAGTCAATATATTATTTATTTGTTATTATCTCTAGGATAATTGTTCCATTGTTGGGTTTATCTTATTGTTGTAAATATTAGCTGAAATCCTTTGATTTCAATATGTTGCTATTTCCTCTCATAAATTATTATATCTTTTGTAGGTTAATAGTTGTACTTTGTTAAAACAAACAAAAGTAGACGCTCTGTGATTTAAACCATATGCACATTTGATATACGCACTTTGTAAATAGGAGATTTCTATCGAAAACTAGAGAGAAACAAATCACATATTTTTTATTCTCTCTTGGCCTTTATTTCTTGCTCATCATCAAGGTAACAACTTTTTTTAATGGGATTTTTTTTTTTGTGCCACTGTGTAACCATTTTTTTTTTTTGAGGCGAGCTTTTTCAATAGAAATCGTTGTTGATGGTTATAATAATAATAATAATAAAATAATAATAAATAAAAGATTGCTGAAATTTTAGAGAGAGAAAGATAAAGACACACATAATTGCTAAAAATCAGTTGGCTTGCACCTTTCTATCTTTCATATTTTATTGCTGAAAATTTGTGCATAATTTTATTGAATTATTGAAAATTGTTAACACACAACAACTATTCAAGTAAAGATTGTAATATCAATTGCATGCATTTTTTTTGTGGCTTATAATTTAGGGATTGACTACATATTTTATTTGCATAATAATTGTCATTGCATTGCGCAATTATCTTATGCTTGGATCTTTTTAAGTTAGAAAATTTTATGATCTTGATTTTGTGAATTCATTATTTTTATGATTATATAATGCCATATTTTTGTTGAAAATATCAAAATATCATTGTATACTCTCTCTCTTGTGCTAAAACATATTCATATATTTATAAAACTTATTTTTATGCAAGATTTGACATAAAGTATTTGTTGCCGTACTTTATTAATTTTTTGTTTCATCACAGCAGTGCAAACATAAACTCTTCGAGAAATTATTTATTTTTTGAGGTCCCAGCTCACTAAGAGTAGGCAAACCTATTAAGTTAACTAGTAGACAACCCTTTATTCAACACAAATTTTTTTTTTTTGAACTTTTAGGTATTATCTAAAATTTTAAAATGACATCTAGGCTAGTCATGTCAGAACTATCCAAACTTAAAAAACTCAATGGGACCAATTTTTCAATGTAGAAAAGAAAAATTGGATATATTCTTTTTCAAGATAGGGTAGATTATGTCTTAAAAACAGAACCACCAGTTTTAGAGCCTAATGCCATTGGTCAAGTCAGAAGGCGACTTGAAAAATGGTTAGAAGATGACAAAGTAGCTAGGACTACTATGTTGAGCTTTATGAACGATGATTTAATTAGAGTCTTTGAAGATTACACAACAGCTCAAAATATGATGGGCGTCCTATCTGAAAAATATGGGACCACTTCTGAGACCCATGTACAATTGTTGTTAGAAAAATACAATTCTTGCAGAATGAAAGAAACGGACTTAGTGACCGCGCATGTCAATAAAATGACAGTGCTTGCGAAGGACCTTGTCGCAGCTAAGAATCCAGTCCCCGATCGCATGCAAGTGTCCATTGTCCGTAACAGTCTCCCTCCATCTTGGGAGTCTGCTGTAATTGCATTGAAACATTATGCACAAGAGATAACCATGTTAAATCTTCCCATGCATCTTAGTATTGAAGCTGAGAGAAGAATGAGGAAGAAGTCAAATGAGCTCCACTTTGCCCAAAGTTCATCTTCTCATATCCCCAAAAACCTTTCAATTATCAAGAAAATAATAAGTATAAGAGAAATGGGAGAAATTTTAAAAATCAAAAGAATAAGGTTGAGAAGACCTGTTTTTATTGTAAGGAAATTGGACACATCAAGTTTAATTGTCCTAAGCTGAAAAATAAAATACGAACCAAAATAACAACCCTGCTCGAAACAATCAAAATAAGAGAAATGACTTGTTCTGCGTTGTCCTAGAATCAATAGTTGTCGATCATTACCTGAAAAATTGGTGGGTCGACTCAGCCTCCACTCGACATGTCTCGAGGACCAAGGACGGATTCCCAGAATTAAAAGAGATTGCAGCCGGTAACCAGTAAATTTATATGGGAAATGATACCAACTGCGATGTACTAGGTATTGGAACTTTCAAGCTATGTTTACCAAGAAGAACAAATCTCTTATTGACTGATACATTGTATGTGTCCAATATGAGACGCAAATTGATTATTTATGTCCCTAGGCTGGACGACAAGGGTTATGAAATAAGATTCAGGTCTGGTCGGGTTACCATTGGGAAGCATTCTAGAGCTTTGGTGTATGGTACTAAAGTTGACAATTTGTACCGACTTAATATTAATGAAAGTTCATCATTTTCTGGTTATATTGATGGTTCTTTAGATGCTTTTATGTGTATGGATGATCCATATTTATGTCACTTTAGATTATGACATATAAATAAAGACAAAATGAATTAAATGGTTAAAAGAAGCTTGCTCCCCAATTTAGGAGAAATTGTGTTCAAAACATGCGAGCCATGTATTTCTGGTAAATTAACTAAGAAGTCTTTCCCTAAAGGGACATGGTCTAGTGAGCTGCTTAGTATTGTTCACTCTGATATATGTGGCCCATTAAATGTGAAAGCACATAGAGGTATATAATATTTCATAACATTTATAAACGATTATTCACGATATGGATATGTATACATAATTAGTAAGAAATCAAATGCATTAGAAACATTTAAAGAATATAAAGTTGAGGTATAAAGCTGAAAGGAGAAATAGAACTCTAATAGACATGGTTAGGTCCATAATAAGCCATTCAAATTTATCACCTCATTTTTGGGGTGAGGTTCTCAACACTGCAATATATATCATTAATCATGTTCCAACTAACTATATAGACTTGACCCCATGAATTATGGACAGGTAGGAAACCTGACTTTACAATCTTGAAAGTTTGGGGTTCTTAGGTACATGTGTTTGTACCATCATAAAATAGAGATAAATTGCAAAGTAAAACTATAAAATACTCTTTTATAGGCTATTAAGAAAATTATAAAGGATATAGATTCTATAACCATGATACTAAATCATTAGTAGAGAATCGTGATGCTCATTTCTTAGAAAATATAGATGATGAAAAAATTTTAAGTAAGCCTATTGACTTACATGAAATTGATAAAGATAGGGGTCTGAAAGACCCTGTTTCTCGTACTCCCTCTACATTTGGTGAGAATGATTCAATTGAATCAAGTTTATCAGAGAGGCCAAAAAGAACTAGAGCCCCACCTATAACTTTAGAAGATTTTTATGTATTTATGAACAAAGACAATTACACTTCAATAAGTGAGGATACAATAGATGAGCCTAGAAGCTACAATGAAGACTATTAGCTCATATGACTCAGCTGAATGGACTCAAGCCATAGATGATGAACTTGATTCTATTAAAAAAAATCAAGTCTTGGAGTTGGTTGACCTCCCTGAAGATAGAAAAGCCATCAGTTGTATATAAACTTAAAAAATATTTATATGGTCTAAAACAGTCTTCTAGGCAATGATACTTTACTTTTTATAATACAATCACTAAAATTGGTTATCTAGCTAATATCTTGGACCATTGTGTATATGTCTGAAATAGTGGGAGCAAGTTTGTTATATTGTCACTATATGCGGATGATATTTTGATAGTCGGTAATGATATTGGCATTATTAACCATACCAAATCATGGTTAACCTCTCATTTTGAGATAAAAGATATGAGAGAAGCCTCATATATATTGGGCATTAAGATAACAAGAGATAGAAGTTCAAGACTTCTATGTTTATCTCAAGAAAATTATTTAGAAAGTGTTTTAAAGAGATTTAAGATGGAAAATTGCAAGCCTATAGATACACCTGTTTGTAAAGACTCGAAATTATCAAAGAAAATGTGTCCATTAAATAATAGTGACAAAACTGAAATGTAAAGAATTCCACATGCTCAAGCTGTAGGATGCATAAATTATGTCATGTTGTGTACAAGACCTGATTTGAGTCATACATATAGTCTTATAAGTAGATTTCAGAGTAATCTTGGGATGACTCATTGGCAAGCTGTAAAAAAGATACTCAAATATATTCAGAAAACTAAAAATTACAAGTTGTGCTTCCATGCTGACAACTTAGAGGTTACTGGGTACTCTACTGCAGATTTTGCAGGAGACCCAGATGATAGAAAATCAACCTAATTGTATTCCTCTTTGGAGGTGGATGTGTTTCTTGATCTACTAAGAAACAATGTTGTGTAGTTCGGTATACTATGGAAGCCGAGTATATTGCTAGTAGCATTGCTACAACTTATGTCGTTTGGATTAAGCGCTTTATAAATGATTTGAAGCTAGATGTTGCCGACGGACCGGTTAAAACTTTTTGTGATAATCAGGCTACTATTTCATCAATTGGAAATGGAGCTTATCGTTCCAAAGGTAAGAACATTGAAATTGATTATCATTATATTTATGATATTATTAGAAAGATTAAAATAACTGTAAGTTATTTTCCAACTTCAGATATGATTGCAGACCCTTTAACAAAGGAATTGAGTGCAGAAATATTATCAAAGCATGTAGCTTTACTAGGACTTAGAAATATTTAAGTCAGGAACTCCCAAATGGGATATTTTTTGATGTCTTAGTCATGAGAGGAAAAACCGCATTAGTGTAAAAACCATGACATGACTTTGGATATTTTTTGTTATGAAATGTATAACCGCAATTGCGTAAAAGCCTCATGACAAAAATATGCACATAAATATTAAATTCATTAAGTGGTAAAGACTTTACTGTCCCTCATGGCCAAGTGAGAGATGTTGATATGTGTGTGTGGCCATGAGGCCTTTAAACGTGCAATATTTCTCTCTCTTATAATTTAATGCTTATCACTAAAAAAAGGAAGGCTTCTTAGAGAGAGAAAGTGTCGTTATCTAATGGCTAAAAAGTCAACATCTACTTCCCAGAATTACAGGGCCATATTTTCACAAAGAATTTAGAAGGAAGCCGAACGTTGGAGAACGACTTCCTCCAACCCTCTTTAAAAGGGTTTCATGGCCATGGAAAGGTACATAGAAATTTACAGAGTTCTCACAGTTGTGGTAAAAGCCTGAGCTTTCTGATCGATAGTCTCAAGACATTGTCTCTAATTCTAGGAGTGGGTCTATCTCTTTCCTCAAGTTTTTCAACAATAAAGAGACGAGTATGAAGGGTCTCACAAGAGAGTGAAAGAAAGAGTTTTAGAGAGAAACCTGGGCAATGTTCAGTGTATCCCAAGAATGGGAATTTCATGAGCAAATATTTGTCTTATCCACAAATACCAAACACCAAGACAAGGAAAGTTTCTAGAGAGAGAAAATATCTAAGGATGAAGATTTGTCTCTTTGAATGCAAATTCGATCTAGAGAGAGAAAATGTGAACACAAGATGATATAGAGTGATAAAAATCAAGCAAAATGAAAAAAGAGAAACAAAATCCAACAAATTAAGAGAGACAAAATACAGGAAATCAAGAGAGACCAGGTTCACTGTGACAAAAGAAAACAGAGGGAGAGCGATCGAGATGCAGAGGGCAGAGCTTCTCAACCGCAGATGATAGAGACAGTAGATCCATAAGTGGCGCAGTCAGCAGATCCAACTGATGGCAGAGTTTTGTAGGGTGGCAAGTTTAGATGTGGTTTTAGAACGAAGACAATCAGAGATTCAAATTAGGTTTCAAGGGAGAACGAAGAAGGGGCAGAGCAGGAGAGAAAGAAAAAGGGGCCGAATGAATTTTTTATTTTTTTTTAAGTTGCAGAGAGTTAATGGAGGAGATTGTAGATAGAGAAAGATAGAAACGGAGAGAATGAACAGAGAAAAAATATGGGACACCTTTGATGGCCCTGAATCACGTCTCCAGGCTTTGCTGATCTATTGATATATAAACTTGATAGTATTTCTATTGATATATAAACTTGATTTACAGTGGTGAATTTATACATGAAAGTACAATTAATGGTTTCTATAACTTCACAGTTTCTATAACTGTTCATAGCTAAATCCTTAGTTCTACACGATTCAATCAAAATTTAAGCTGCTTTTTCGATTTGACATTCATTGTACTGTGTTGCTCTACTGTTTGCTTTTAATTGATTTTACTCTTCATAAATTGGAATGGATTCAAGGCTAGGCGGCCTGGTTAGTTAGCTACCACAACTTGATGTAATGAGTTCCATTGTACGAGAACCCCTTCTGTGGTCAACTACCCAAAAAAGAGGGCTAAAGTGGTAAAAGTCAATGGGGACTTGCGCTACTACACTTTGGTGATAATAGCGTCAGATACTTCATCATGGGGCTCGACAATACTACTGCCAAGGCCCTATGCCGATTTGGGCCCCTACCCTTTAGTGAAAATGGATCACAGACTTAGCAATACTACCATCAAAACCCCATGCCATTCAATATCACCTTCCATTCCCGCTATAAACCTATCCCAAAAAAAAAAAAATGTGTAACAATTGATTTAGTTAAAACTTCTGGTGATATGATCCTACTACATCATGTACTTGAAATACGCACGTCGTCAAATTCAAAGGGAGTAAAAGGGGACGCCTTTCTAGAGACTCGCCTTAGTTTTTAAATGGTCTGTATGAAACTGTAGCATACGTTTAATTATCACAAAACCCTAGGTTGGATTCCTATACTTAATTACCCCGAATTACTTGGAGAATCCTAGATTCATCCCCGACCCCTTGGTTTTTACTCTCTTCAATAGTTCAATAGTCCCTAAATCCTCGGTTCTCCACGATTCAACTTTGACATTTATTTGATTTTATTTTTTTGTACTTTGTGCTTTTATTTGATTTTAATCTTCTTATATTGGAATGGACTCAAGGCTGGGTGGCTAGGATGGTGGGATACCACAACATGACGTTATGAGTTTCATTTCTATTACATGTAAGGGACCCCTTCTGCGTTGAACTACCAAAAAAAACATGGGTATGGGTACCCCTTCCCTACTGAACTACCAAAAAAATAAAAAATCTTCTTATATATGTTTTTAATTTAGGAAAAAAATTATAGAAAATATCAAGCTTACATTGTATTCACACCTAGAAAATCTATTAGAAAAGGTTGTTTTGATTCCAAAAAACCATCCATTTGATCCTTTAAACTAACGTACGGACATTTTTGTAAAAAAAAAAAAGGACCAAATTTCAAGTTAGAAATAATGAAATATTTCAAACGCATTATGTGGACCATCCATTTCTAACATTTTCAAATATTTATATATCTACTTGTTTTGCAACATTTTTTAGGTTTTTATTTTATAATTAGGGGTAAAAGTAGATTTTTAGACAAATGCAAGGGTTTCATGTGCCCAAAATTCATCTTTCAGCATTATTTGGAGGTATACCTTACTTTGATTGTTTAATATTAACGCGTTACACAAACTGGCATAATAAAATACAAAAACATAATTTTATTTAGGTTTTAGGCGAGGCCAATGTAGATCTCAATACATTGAGGAGAGATCGCAAGATTTTCCCTTGTTAATTATATCCGATTATGACCATAATTTCAAAAAACTGCCTTCTCTCATGGTCAATATATGCAATACAATATTTACCTTAGCACAATAAATTTGAGAAGGGAAGTCGCCAAATTTCTTTCCTAGAATTACGATTAAACACTTAAGAAAAAGTAAACAAGGCTATTACTTTGATATGATTATTAGCATGTGCAAAAACAGCCTTAAGTTTCTTTGACTCTTGAATGTCTACGATGCCATGGATTTTGAAGTATGATAATGGATTTTCCAGTAAATAACACTTGCTAACTAAATTTTTCTTAACGTTTCCATCCAAGCTCGAAACAAAATGGTTCTCAGTTCGTTGAAAAGCTTATCAAAGGATTAAAAGTGCCAATATAATGTTTTTAGATGTAATTGAGTTGGAAGGCTAACAATGTAGAGAGGTCTATCAGTAAATGCATATAAAGAAAAAAACACGACAAATGTGTGATAAATGCATCCAAAACTGATGATCAGATATATGTTCTTATCAATTTGGTTGAACTCTGTGATCGAGTTTTAAACCACCACCCACTATACGAACTAGCGATTCTGATCGGCCAGATCAGCTATCTATATCAGCCAAACGAGTGAAATTTGGTTTGAGAACAATGGAAGAATAGAGTTTGGGAGATTAGGGGATGGGGACCTTCATCGCAGACCCACCAAATTCGATCCAAATCGGCAATTCTACATCTGGATTACCGGGTTTTGAGACGTTGTCTAATCTAAACCTAGTTATAGTGGTGCATGGGATTTTCTATACTTGTGGCAAAAGAGGGAAGATCTCCCACTTTCTACCATTTTGGATTGCAAAAGAACCACGATTTTAGGAATAAAACTTATATTCTGCAGTAACAAATGGCAATCACTCACGTCATAAAATTTTGCCAACTTATTGGAAACATATACCAAAACAAATTACAAAAATGATATGTAACACAGTTATAATCAATTGAAATAACAGCTTTATCACTTCTCCATGCTTTAGGGATTTAGTCATCAATCAGTTTAGTTGGGCACTCGGCAATTAGCCCTAATTTGGCCAGAAGAACCAGTGAGAGGCTCAATATCTCCCATCTTCACCATAGCCGAAGCAAAATCCGTAAAGAAAGTGCTCTGACTGTTGCTGTAAGTTGTGACCAAACCATCAGTGGATCCATTGCTAAATAAAACCTGGTCGCTGTGCAATAGGCCCTTAAGCTCCACCAAGTTCTTGAAGTAATTGTTATCAAAGCTTCTCGGTGTGACCAAATCAAGAGGGGCAAGTTCATCATCGTCGTCATCGA